>PVLA01006393.1:0-125201 GCA_004027455.1 Hydrochoerus hydrochaeris | reverse complement strand
GGCTACTGTGCGATTCCACTTCCCAGTGCTATGTATTTGAGTAAGCAACTTGAAAGGAGGGCACATTTATTTTGTCACTGTTTCAGGAGCTTCGGTCCATGCTTCAGGTCCCCGTCACTGTGCCTTGGGGTGTAGCAGAGCATCACAGTGGGCAGAGTTTTTCGCTGATGGCAGCAAGGAAGCCAGGTGAAGAGTGGGGCTGAGGCCCCAGCACACTCTTCAGGGCACACACAGCCCAGTGATCCCACTTTCTGCCACTAGTTCCCACCTCTGCAGTTGTTTCCATCTCCTCATAGCTGCATTAGCTGGGACCACCCCTTAAATAGATGAGCTTTTAAGGATGTGTACATTCAAATCATTAGCACTTACATAAAAAATACCACAAAACAGTAAAATATGTGTCTCATATTTTGGGAGTCTGGGAATCTGAGATGGGGTATCACAGAGCCGGTGTCTGGGGAGCCTCCTCTGCTCTCTGGTCTGTGGACTCTCCTTGTCGCTCTTAGGAGAGAAAGGGGCCAGAAAACTGCATGGGACCTCCTGTACAAAAGCGTTTGTCTCACTCAGGACCATTCTACCATCACACCTGGTCATCTCTCTACAGAGGTGACCTCCCAGTGCTGCCTCCTTAGGGCTAGGACTTCAGTGGGTTGATAATAGTGGTCAGCTGGTAAACCAGCAAAAGCGAATCAGCACAGTGCTGGATGTGGGTTGCCCCCTTGAGGATTGTTGCCCACATCAGAGAGAGAGAGACCTAGGGAGGAGGCACGGTGCTGTGGGGTTTCGGAGCTATTGGCTCTCGTGGAGCACTTTGTCAAGCTTCTTTCTTGACGTGAACTTGGCTGTTCTCACCGTGAGAGGAGCTCAGGACCTTGCTTCTGAGAATGGCTGCAGTTTACCTTGGGGGAGCTAGACCTTACCTGGAGCATCACTTCCTGGCTCTGGAGGGGAAGATGTGTGCTGCTTAGTCTCCAGGAGAAGCTTGTTCTGCTGACTTCCTGACATGAACTCAGCTGTTCTCATTGTGAGAGGAGCTTGGGACCTCACTGTTGCTAAGGATGGTGGTGGTACTTTTCAGGGGAGCCCTGGTCTTACTTTGAGCTTTGCTTCCTTGCTCCAGCATAGAACCCTCAGCCTGCTGGCACAGATCAACTCTAGCATCCACTGCTGACCTTCCCAGTGCAGCTCTGTCAAGCAGACTTGCATGAGTCCTTCTCATGGGCTCTAGGCCCCCAGTTGGACTCATGGGGGCACTGGCATGGGCTTCAGGTTTTCAGCTGAACTCATGCAAGTGATTGCCATGGATCCAGCTGGATTTTCTAGGTCTTAGTGTGTGGATGGATTTCCTGCACTTTCTTTGTATTTGACTCCTTGTGTGAGCATTATAAATAATACCATAAATCATGTGCCTGTATGTAATTGTTCTCCTTGCAACCCCTGACTACAACAGACTTCCACATAAGGCATTAGGACTGGGTGGGGCACAAGCTTTTACTCTGGAGTTAATTTTCCTTTGTACACTGGATCTAACGAAACTTTTGTACTTATTAGATATTGAAATTAGCAATACAATGTAGGGTAGTAGATATAAGCATGAATCTTTGAGCCCAATCTGCTTGCCAAGGGTTAGGTTTCAATCACATTGTTTTCTGTAGCATAATCTTGAGTGAATTATTCAAATTCTACAAACTAGGAATCAGATCACAAAAATTTTCACCTCAGATTTCTTTGAAATATAATGATACCAAAACACTTGAGAGTGTTTCCTGGAATGTACTTAATAACTCATGGTGTTGTTCTGTTAAGAATATCTTCCACGCACAATCTGTGGAACAGCTTAAAGACTATGATTACAGGGGACTGTATTTCTTTCTAGGTTCACTTCCCTCAAGCTAGCATCGAATACTTAGTACTGGAATCACCACGTCTTCACTTTCTGTCCATTGGCACCGAACACAGAGCCTGAGGAATAAAAATTCAAGTTTGGTAGAAACATGAATAGTAGGTAAGTGACAATAAAAGTGTCTTTACCACCAAGCGCCTTGCAGTATAACTGCTGCACTGTGTCACAGAACTCCTCGGCTTACACACCTCCGAACCGACCTTCCCTTTTTGGTGAAGCGTTTTGCCTTACGGCTTTTCTCTGGACTCCCACGGTTGTTTCCATGAAGTTCAGCAAAAATTCTGACTGCAAAAGTCATACACTCTGGGCTCAAATCTTTGAAAAAAGTAAGAACAGGCGATGTGAACTTTCAGTTCAGATGTTAAAGACGAGCTCATATTACAGATCTTCTCTTATGCCCCTTTCCAATTTTCTTTACGTGCAGAAACCCACACTGCAGCACACCCATCATGCACAGCGTGTTTTATTTTAATATATGCAATATTATTTTAATTTTTTTACTTACATCGAAAATGTCACCAATGTATACAACTTGTGGATAATCAACTATAGCTGGGATTTAACAAATAATTTTTGAAATTTAATTATTTCATTTTCCATTAGCAAAATACACCCATAGAATTTAAATCTAAACAGTGGTGTTTTAAAAAATTATTTCATTTTTCTTAAACTATTTTTATTCTATACTTATTCTTGGTAACTTTGATGCACATAAAATTCAAAATTTTTAGAGATATGAGATACCTATCCAGGATTTTCATTTCTTTTCATCTTTTTATTGACTTGGAAAAAATTATGGTTTTTTTCTTTAGTAATTACTTTTTCTTTGCATGGCTCTTGCTTAATCATAGCACCTTAACTCATTGATGCAATATTTCATGGAGGTGAAATATGAACTCTCTTGTGAGGAAGGTCTCAGCTATTTCTGCTTGTTGTCTCTGTCCTCTACCTCTTGTGCCGGGATCCCCTCCAAAAGTTTGTGACCTTTGAATCCCTAAGGCAGGAACTCATTTGCTCAGATTTTAAAAGCAGGAACTTTATGAATGGTGATGATTTAGCAATTACTGGGCAATAAAATAGATATATGGCATTTTTTTAAAAGACCTTTGACAAATGTCAGCACCAGCAGCCCTGTCCTCTGAGGGCAGGCTCGGGTCTTCGTGCAGTTGACCATGGGACAGGTGAAACGAAGGCCGCTGAGGTCCCTTCCAGGTTCCGTCCTGTGATTTCCTCCCCTGCTTCCTATCGGGATCCTGTCCTCTTGCCTTCTTCTGAGATATACGTCCTAGTCCAGAGCTTCTCCCTCGGCTTTCCAGAATGTTTATCTCCGTTCTCTTACACAGAAGGTGCAGACATGGTCATTGGTCTCTGTAAGACAGGAGTGAAACTGACCTCTCTGGATCTTCAGTTGGCCAACCTGTCCCGGCCACCTCGCCCACCTGCCCCTTCATGCCTGCTGCCATGTCGCTAAGGGAGCACAGCTCTGTGAGGCCATCTGCTAGCTTTCCGTCACTTCCCATTCTCCTGCTGGCCGTACACTGGGATTCAGAGCAATGGCACTCTGGTGCTTTTTAATAGATCCAATGGAGACTAAAGATATACTTCTGTTATCCTGATTGTCCTGGGGAGAAAAGGACAGGTATGTTTGTGAATACTTTGACTAAATTTGATGACTCTTGATTTGTCATTGACTGGAGATATTACTTCTCCCACCAGCCTAATGTCTGTGTGCTGAAATAGATCACCTGGCAAGTTTTATTCCTGTTCATCGTGGTGCAGTGGAGGTTAGGAAAGGTCACCAACTTGAGACCTTTTTCATTAGCCCTTGCTGACTTTAATACCTACATTAATATTTGATGCTATAACTCAGTTAGTCAATTGATTTCCTCATTGCTTTTCTACCATACTTCTGATGATGAAAAATAAGAACAATAGCACACAGGCTATGAATAAAAACTAGAAATTAAAGACTAAGTCTTTATAGTTTGTAACACTGAAATTTGGTAAGACTGTCTCGTGATTCTTAATATTTCATGCCACATTAATTTTAGAAAGAAATTAATAGCATAGACTATTTTAGGAGATAGAAAATAACCATATAACAGCATTAACATAAGTATAATACTAAAAATGCGAAGTTAAAATAACTCACCTTTTCCTCCTAAAGACGATGACATCTGTGGGATGTGTATCCTACAGTACATGTGCTATTCCCGCATGTATTATGGTTGGTGTACAGCAGGTCATTCACTAGAGCACACAAACATTATTGCATGGCAAATGACTCAGTGGGTGTTACATAGCCTAACTGCTAGTAAGAGGAAAGCTTCAGTGAACAAAGGATGTCTAGATAAAATACTTTTAGACTCCTGCGTCCACCCTAGTTCATGTTACTTCTTTAAGTTTTTGTATCTGTCATATAAACAAGCTGTCTATTCTTTATGGTTCCATCAGGACAAACTTCTTAGGTGTTACCAGGCCACTGCCATAAACTTTTCTGCTTGGGATTATTTATTTTGGGCCTGAACCTCTTTTCTAGCAATGCACAGCACTATCCCCCACAGATGACCCACAACGGTGCCCTGCAAGGGACAATTTCAAACCATTCTGGGATAGGAGTTGCTGGTTTAGCCTAAGCTGTGGTGTCTCATTGACAAAGTTCACCACCCTAAGTGTATAATAAAGGAAAAATCCTCCTAGATGGGTTGTACTTGAAAGAATATAAATTTTTGATTTTGAGGTAGATTAAGATCACTTTAGGCTGTGTCTGTTTCTGGCTAGTTTGTGTGTGGAGGGGATGTGTCAGGATTTTCCCGGGGCCATCCTTGACGAGGCATAGGTGGGATCCACTTGGGTCTTGGTGAGCTTCTTGAGGGTTCCCCTTCCTGCATCCTCTTTGCCTGTACCCTTGGTGGTAATGTGCTCTCTTTTAACTTCAGGGTTTAGTAGTTCTTTATCTTGGAATCTCTAATGAAGTCTTATTGAGAATTGCAATGATGCTCAGAAATATTTTTCATTTGTATTTAAACTTTGATTTCAAATATTTGTGTTTCTCAGAATCTTAGTATAAAAAATTCTTTTCACAATATGGGAGAACAAAATAAGTCCTTAATTTATGTGCATTTTTATCCAGTCTAAATTTTCTTTTAAAATTATCTTTTCATAAATTTTTGGAAAATCTTTTTTTTAGAACATTAATGATATATAAAGATTTTTTTCAAGTTAAAATTTTCTCTTTTTACTTCCATCACTTCTTACCATTTCAAAAGCAAAAGAAGCTATTACTCTTACATACATCACATAAATGGCACATTTCTACCTGCTTTGTAGGACTTTTTGTTAAAAAAAAAGATTAAAAGACGAAAACTGTACAATAAAGACATGAAACTATGTTTGAAGGAATCAAAAAGTAAAAGTGATGGTTCCTTCAAGGACAAAGCAGATTTTCATAGCACATAAAGTAAGAACGGGCAGTTGAAGTGCAGGAAAGTTGATGAACACAGGAAGGAAATTCAGAAAGTCATTCTATATGTTCAGGAACAGTGGCAAAAGTTCTCATTACAGTTTGCACATAGCAGCAGTAGCTGCAGCAGCAAAGCTTTCTTGACATAGGGAAAAGAAACACCCAATTTACTAGATGTTGGGTACCAGTTCCTGTTCTCTAAAACTCAAGAATGAATTTTAGGAACAATGGAGGTTAAGAGCAGAATATATTTATTGAGAGAAAGAATGCTTCTGTCTGAGAGAGACAGAAGGGGTCCCGAGTGGGTTACCAAAGACTGCATTTTCTAGTGACCTTTAAAGAGTAAAACCACAAAGTGAGGCAGGACTAAGGTGAGGAAAACATGGGAACTTGCAAAGTGGGTGTGAGATGGGACAGAACTATATTCAACCAGTAAAATTAATTGCTCAGGTAAAATCAATTAAATTGGGGACAAATGGGGAAGTGAGTCACATATTAAGTGGGCATGCTTAAAGAGCAATGACTTTTCCTATAGGGGGTTGGGTTAGTGACTCCTGATTTTCTCAGGGTGACAAAGACCCATTTAGGATATCAATTCCTGATGTTTATCCTTAGGAAATATGTGAGTACACTTGATTTACTTTTTATCTTGAAATCTGGCCCACAACAGAGGTGTCTGTCTCCCCTGCAATTGCAACATATCTGGTCTTCTACACTGTCTCCTTTGAGGGCCAAACAGTCTGACTGCCTATATTTCCATATAACTAAGTTTCCTGCAACAATATTATTGTTTATTATATGATCAAAATCCTTAGTATATTTTTATCTTATTTGACTTTTATTACAATGTTATTTCAAATTAGGTACTTTTAGTTGGCAATTAAGAAAATGGGACCTCTCAGACACTACTAAAATGATAAGAATAAAACAATAAACCAAAAATTTCTTGTATTTACACAGCATCCAGAAATTTGGGTGTTGTATATTGCTATTGGTGTATACTGGCGCAGACACCTCCCTGCCCCACTGTGTACTGAAACAGAGGATCCTGAACAAAAGGGAATTTTCATGAATAAGCAGATTTGACACAGAGTGGACCCAAAAGACAAAAGGTTTCTATTAAATCCCACTGAGAATATGACCATTTACTCCTGAAAGCATACAAACTCAAGGAAGGGGAGGAGCTGTGCTCTATCTAATTCTGTATCTAATTGAAAACTTGCTACAAAGACCTTGAGAAGGTCCTAGTCTTTGAGGCAGTATTATTAGTTCAAGGGAAAAGTTAGGATTTTTAAATGGCACTGAATAAAAGTATGGATGAAATAACAATGGATAGTGTTTGAAAGGACTACAACCAATAAAAAATGCGAACTTAAAGCTCTATACTGTAGGAATAGAGTTTATAATCTAACAATCTGGGATAAATTGAGACTTCTGAACATGTTATGGTTCAGAAAATACTTTCAGATTGGTAGAGAAAAGAATGCTAGCATTACAGCTGTAAAATTCTAGCACTACAGCTTGGGGCAGTTGGTATAAAGTTATAGGATGAATGAAAAACAGACAGATTAAAGGAAAACAAATAACAGTCCCTATTTTTCATTTATTCCCTAAAATGAAAGGATTTTTTTCTTACCAAGTATATACACTATCTTCTTTCAACTACATACTGATAAAATTTTTATTTTTGGAGATATTTGTACTCCTTCCAAATGATACATATAGCTACAGAGGTGGACTGTAGCTATAGACTTTAGACTGCTTTGATACATGGATGGGGTTTTCTGCCCAGTCACCCGAGAGGAGAAACTTAACATTCTGTCCTAGAAGAATCCCTCAACCCTCTCCTCCACTTTGCCATCTGCCTGTCTCTCCAGTGAGATGTAAGTGAGGAAACCAAAAGATACCAGTGCAGGCTGCCATTTTACACAAAACCAGCTTCATTATGATTTTGATGATATAAAACAGTAGACTGAAAAAGCATAAACCATAAGTAAATGGTATATTATTAGACCCCAAATGAACAACTCTGAAGTCTGATCTATCTTCAAAAGTTCTACATCCTTTGATTACTTCAGGCAGTTTAATTTGGAATCTGACAGCTCTCCACACAAAGAACCTCAGGTGCATTACTGTAACTTCCTTATCAAAGAGCAGATTCATCAAGCTGGAACATGGGAATTGGTGAAAATAAAAGATCTGGAAGTGTTTGAATGTCAATATCAGGGAACTGGGCACTTTGGAGTGAATCAAGTTGCAGTGTGCTTTGGAGTAGGGATGTAATTCATTAGAGTGATACCAAAAGACGTTAGCATAGTCCAAAAATTGTAGATAATCCTAGAAACCTTAGTGACCACAAGGGGTATAAATCTTAGAAACTGCCAACTTGGTGGGGTTTTAGGCAGAAAAGTTCAGAACAAACAGAAATGCAGATGATTTTAAGTATTTCCAAAGTGGAGAAGTGATGATCATCATGAGGTTACACAAAGCCTAAAACCATCACAAATTTAAAAATGCCCCAAATTGATTTTTTAAAATAGAGCAAATGACTTAAAATTAGAGCAATTAAAAATATACCTCATGGCCATCTCTTCGTAAGAAGGAATCATCTACTAGCAATTTTTAGGAGAATTTATGCTTAGTTGGAAAATAAATTAACTTCCTATGAACAAGATGGCTAACTTAATATACATATAAAGTGCGTAATTATAACATACATGTGTGTTTGTTTATGTAGACAATCCAAAAATGCTTACATGTGGAGCCAAGGACATAACTCAAAGGAAACTGCTTGCCTGGCAAGCATGAAGTTATGAGTTCAATTCCCGGTACTAAAAATAAAAAAAAAAAGTTTACATGTGGATGGTGAAATTTCTAGATATGAATTTAATGAAAAGGCTCAGTAATTAGCCCATTTTTATAGATTAAGGTCCAAAGTCAAGGGTTTGTAGTACTATAAAGGGAAGACAGTGACATTAGCACTTTCTTGCTTATTTTCATTACTGTGAAAAATTATCTTCATTGTGAGAGGGACTGAGTCAAAAGTTATGGGACAATTATGAATATAGCTTCTTTTACCTTTAGTGTTAGGTGGCTATGTCACCAAATAAATATTTTTATTGTATTTTGGAAAAGTGTGTGTGTGTGTGTGTGTGTGTGTGCGCGCGTGCGCACGTGTGCATCATCCAGCAGCCACTGTGAATGGGACAAGGGTAGAAAATGAAAAAGAACACAGACAGAATAAAATTAAGATGCATTATTTACATGTATCAACTCCCCACAGTAATTATAACCCTTCTGTACTGTAAATATACACTAAGAAAACAATAAGCTTTAGGTGTGCTCTGGAAGAGAGATTGAGATTAAAATACCCATATCCCACCCTACTGATATAAGAGAAAGAAACTCTCTGTCTACTATATGTCTGGTACAAGTTCATGTTCTCTAAAATCGAAGAATGAATTTTAGGAACAAGGGAGGTTAAGAGTACAGTATATTTACTGAGATAAAGAAAGCTTCTGTCTGAGGGACAGAAGGAGTCCAGAGTGGGCTGCCAAAGACTGTCTTTTCTAGGCAGTTTTATAGAGCAAAACCAACCATAATGTGAGACAGGTCCAAGGTGGAGAAAAATGGGAACTCACAAGGTGCACATAAGGCAGGACAGAACTGTAGTCAACCAATAAGATTAACTGCTCAGGTAAAATTTCATTAAATCAGGAACAGACAGGGGAGCGAGTCACGTAGTAAGCTTAAAGAGCAGGGCTCTTCCTGGGGGGGGGGGGATGCTGAGTCCCGACTTCCTCAGGGTGATAGAGAACTGTTTGGACTGTCAATCCTTAGGGTGTGGTTATATTGGCTTTGCCTTTTGTCTTGAGATCTGTCCCCCAGCAGGAGATGCCTGTCTCCTCACAAGATATCTGAACTTCTGCTCTGGCTCCTTTGAGGGCCCAACCCTTTCTGACTGCCTATAATATTTCTATGTAACTCAGCTTCCTGTGGCACTATGTTTTGAGCATCCAAGAGCACTCATGGTTTCCTCCTGGAACCACTGAGCATTACTCTATGAAGAACAATTCACACCTGGGGTAGAGGAGGAGGGCTGACAGGATAATGCTGAGGCCAAAACCATTCTGGATAGACTTTAGTTTTTTCTTCAGGATGGACAGAAAAATCACAGAGCTGTGGCAAGGGGAATGTACTCACTGCACCTCCTCTAGAGCAGGTGACAGCCTGATCAGATAGTACGCTGTCCGATTCAGGAATGAATTAAAGAGGCTGATTTTAAAACAAAGGAACACAGTTTATTTGGAAAAAGATGGAAAGAAGAAGAAGACAGCTGCTGGGGTGGGGATGGCTGGGGGTGGAGTGGGGTCAGAAGTGATACCTGCAGATTCCGTCCCTTTCCTTAGAACTAGTGATTTCCCCCACCCTTCTGTGGACACCTGGAAGTTGTCACCATCTGATTTACTCTGTCTATCTGGGGCCCTAACCTGGGCACTTAGGTCTACATTCTTCCTGGCAATGTGATCTCTCTTCCTGCTCTTTTGTGATGGATAGATGTGCATGGTGAGGGCTCATTAAAGGGAGGCTTAAAGTTAGAAATTAGGTAATGGGACATGTGTGTAACTGGAACGAGGATAGTGACGCTAACGTGAGAATACACAGGTAAGTTTCTATGCACAGGTGTGTGTTTATATATGAAATAAGAGTCCTGGGGCTGCTGCCCCTTATCTCCATTGCATTTTATTAGAGGTGGGTGAGGGGCTGGTTACCCCAGTCTTCGTGTGCTGGCTCCATCCCTGTTTCACCTGTCAACTCTGACTCTTCCTGTTAAATTCTTACCTTAGTGGTGTTACCAGGAGCTTTCCTGGGTCTATTTTTTTTATATTTACCTTTGTCTTTCTAATTGCTGGAGTCTAACTGCAGAGGCAAAAGTTGCCTTTGGGAAGATTTCCTGTTAATTTCTGTAATAAAGCTTGATGAGACCTTATTTTATTCTTTTTCCTGCCTAATGATATAGGGGAAATAAATTGTAATTTCCAACGATGTCAGATACACTGAGTTCGTGTTCCCCAAAACTGAAAAGTGAATTTTGAGGAACAACAGAGGTTAAGAGTGGGAAATGTTTATTTAGAGAGAGAAACGACTCCTACAAGGCAGAAGAATGCTGTGGGCCCCATTTTACAGAGGGAGCTTTCTAGAGCAACATCGCGAGGTAGGTACACAGGGAACAAAACTATGATCAACCAATAGGAGGCCAAGTATAGCCGCTCCGGTAATCCTGACTCAGTAGGGAAGCAGGTCACACAGCAAGTAGCAAGTGTGTCTGGAAAGAACAACGAAGACCGTTTTTAGATAGAGAAGAATGGGGTTCCCCACCACCCGCGAGGGAGACTGATGCTAATGTTAGTTTATTGTTCAATCCTCCAGGAGGCATGGAGACCTGGTTGTTTTATCTTGAGACCTGGCCTCCCACAAATTTGCGTCTGGTCACAGGTGTAATGTGTTCTCTCTCTATACTGTCTCCCTCAAGGACAACCTATTGATATTTTTACCTAATTTTGCTGTCTTTAATGCTATGATCCCCTGTCCCTGCGACAGGGTGGTTAATAAATTAAAAAAGTAAGCAGCAGTTCCACAGACACACCTATGAGACTGTTCGTTTGAAATATTTTAACTCTTTCCTCAATCTTTCCTAGTGGACAAGGTCTAAGTCATTCTTCGGCTATGATTTAAAATAATCTGCTGTACCACATCTCAAAGTTCTGTAACATTTTAGAGTGTCTGGATTAAAACAAGGTAACTCTTAAAGGGAGAATAAAATTGTTGGACTCACCTGATTTTGTCAGTATTTTGAATCATGAAGGATATTACAATAAATATTGAAACTCATTATCTTTGGAAAGTGTAACTATGGGAAGGTTGGATGGGTTGACTTTTGTTTTACCACTTCTGGTATTATTTGAAGATATTGCAATAGGAATATGCTGCTTTTTTAATTGATATTTCATTTATGAAACTAACACAGGTATGGATTTAGGATAATAATAACTCTGAACAATGCAGAAAAAGCTGAAATATTGAGTATCTTTTAGAGAGAAAGAAAGAACTTTTTCTTATGAGTACTTTATTTCCATTTTTTCCTGGGTGCCATATTTTATACAAACGTCACACACTAACCAGTCACACCATTGGAGCTTGACAGATGCCATAGTATAAAGGAAAATATGTTAATAGCATCTGGAGGAGTGGATGTTATCACCTAGACATTGGGTTAGGAGGGATGGTGTGGTAACACATGCGGAAGTCTGAGACTGACACGGAATTCCACAGCATGTGGGTGACTCTGTGAACTTTGCATCTTCTGAGGTATCTAAAATCAGCCAGCATTTAAATGACAGAAATTAATTCAGTCTGAGGGCTAAATACTCACCCATGTGAATGTTGTGTCTAATCAAAGAGGCCATCACCATGGTAACAAAGGCTCTGGAAACTAATTTATGAATGCAGTAGCTTAGAGTGCTGGTTCTAAAAAATTGAGAAGGGAAAATTGTACGTGACTAAAGAGGTTGAAAAGACATGGATTTTCTTGTCAAATACTGAGCTCTCTCTCCAGCTTTATTTGTAGATCCTTGATGACAACCTGTTAAGGATACTGAGGTGGGGGAACCCAGCTTCAGAGGTTGGGGGCTGGGAATTTCGCTGTCTCTGAAGTCTTTCCAAAGATAAGTTTACTTGAGTCTTCATCTGGGCCATAAAGGAAGCATAGATGCAGCTAGGCTTACTGCTGCACTTCAAGAAGTCAGTGGAAATTGAGACCCTGTACACCAAAGGCCCTTGATATTTTTATGACTTTCTGTTTGATGCCTGCTGGATTTCTAGGCTTCCCACTAGAAAAATCCCTTTATGTACATATTTTTTCAAAGCCTATAAACAAGAATATAAAAATAAGTTTTTCTTTTTGCCCTTTTCTTTTTAGTAGAATATCAAATGTATGTTTATGCACAGGCATGATTTACAGTGTTTGGGTATCTAGTGATACCTGTATCTTGTCAAGAATTTTATTTCTTTGTGCAAAGATTTTACCTTTAAACCAAAACAATATTTCAGAAGCTGACGGGACACCCTTGTGTTATGATTTAGTATAAAGTGCTTGCAACACTACAGGTCTGTATGATGAAGGCACTGTCTGCATCTCTACTTTTAACCTATGGAAACTCAGAAAAATAGAAGTTGAGCAACTTTTCTGCAGCTAGAACACAGTAAAGGCTGTGGGCTGGAGTGTGAACTGTAGAAATCTAGCTTCAGCCTATCAATCTGCTGCCCCTCTAGTCTCTGAAGATGACTTCAGGAAAATCCTACAGTCATTTTGATTTCAGATAGAAGATGATATTACAGTGTATTACATTTTCCTTGTCATAATATTTTAAGTGGCTTCAAAAAAAAATAAAATACTACGCCCCCACTCACATACATATACATGTGTCCTTTGTGGTAGTTCCACAATGTTGACTATAAAAAAAGTGTGGTATTAAAACAATGCTGTACTTATGCACAGTAATTCACAGGGCACTGCTGATACTTTTTCCTGACACTTTTCACCAACATTGGTGAAAGCGTTTCAGGGATTGTCGGTGCTAGTGGACTGGTCAACCTGATCCATCTTTCACCTCCATTTTCTGCAAAAGGACCACATGTTCTGGGTAGGCAAACTCTACTCCTGGGCCCATGGGTGAAGTGCAGGGCCCTGGTTGAGGGAACTTGTTCCCTTGCCTACTGTGACAGCTTTAGATTGAGGCGAGGGTGACTCTGCAGTGAGGATGAGTCTGTGGGCCCCTGTTAGACACTGGGGTGAAGGATACTCATTAGCTGGCCTGTATGAACTGCGCATCACGGAAACGCCAGCAGCTGAAATGCTGTTGGGTAAGGTGAAGACTCCAGACCAAGGTGAAATCGATGCAAGGATTTGGGAGACACAAAACAATCTCAGCAAAAAGCAGCCACACCCTGATGACACCGTGGACAGCTAAGTCAACCTGCTCCTCCAGTGTGCTGGGTTCTTCAATCGTACAAACTAATGAATTCTCCATTCAGACGATGACTTCCTGAGCCAGACGCAGAGGAACACATGCATGGTCCCCGCTGCTTTGGGAGCGGAGGCTGGAGACTCCCTGGAGATTAGGGTGGAAGACAAGGCTGGGCCACAGAGTAAGAAACATATTCTTACCTATTGTCAAAAACCTGTCAGAGGATCAGAGGACGTGCTCATCAGCAGGCTCAGATGCATTACCAGGACTTCCTTTAACAGTTTTAGAGAAAGAATGTAAAAAAACAACCTCGCAATTCAAACCAATCTGTATGCTTCCCAGGCCGGTTCCCTCCATCATTACATGGTACAATTTTGGGCTTTTATAGAAGTTTCAAATGAATTAGAACAGCTGCAGAATTAGCAAAAGGTTTTTCCTTATCCCTTAATCCTATTCCTGTATTCATTTTCTAGAGATATGATGTTTATAGGTATGTTTTCATTCATTCAATTATATTGCCATGGCTCTATTATATTAGCAATACTGATTTTATGGGTTTCACCAGCATAAGTGGTATCTACTGCACAGGTAATCTTGGCACTTGCTGCTAGACAATCTTCTGTTGTTTAAAAAATTTCCAGTGTCCATACTTTTTTCTTTTCCACATTTGTGAAATTGATATGTCTTCATGTACCTTTTTTTCTTTGTTGCTTTGAAAGTTATTCCTTCTGTGGTGGCCTTCAAATGTCCAACAGACAGGCTTCAGTCATATCGTTTTCCAGTGGGGCCTCAAATTATTAAGTTATCTAGTAAATTCTTGAATAAGACCATTTTAGTGTGCTTTGTGCATAAAATAATCTCCTTATTTCTTGGTATAGATTTCGATATTCAATTCTACTTTAAAAGGACAATTGAACAATTTCTTTTTCTGAGTTAGCTGTTTAAAAACTGTGGGGAAACCCCATGTCCTGTTCACATTAGTTATGGAGAAGCGACCCTCGTGTCCTCCCTCCTGTCCTTCCGGGTTCCACTCCCGAGCCTCACCAGCCTTCCTCCTCCAAGACCTTTACCACCTTAGCGCACTGTCAGGTCTATACCTGGAACCTCTTTGAACCAATTGATCTTGATTTACACTTGGCTGTCAAACCTGAATCACATCCTAGGATCTTATATCACAATTCTGTGTTTTCACTTTACTTTTTATTTTGCTTAATAGTTTTCCTTTTTTTCCGTAGGTATAAATTGCATGCCTTGAGGAAAGAACCATAGTCTCATAATTCTCTGTAAACCCCATAGGAGATTCTTCACCACAGGTGCCCTGTAAGTGCCCCTTGACTATCTATCACTAAGTGAAACACTTCCAAATAGATTGTAACGCAAGGTTTAGTGCCAGGCCCTTAAGGAGCCTTGGTGTTAACTGATGAAGTTTAGAGAGACTTCATGCTGTGCAATGAGAAGAGAACTGTTTTACACTAAGAGAGCAGTTTATCCAACACCCCAACTATTCTAATCAAGCCATTCTCAGTTCCTCTTCTATAAGCCAGGAACATATGGAGGTAGTTAAGCTTCCAGCACAGACAGGAGAAGAAAACAACACAAAGCCCCTAAGCAGTGAAGCCCAAAATCTCACATAACTCTTAGAGAAACTGAAAGTGTAAATAAATAAGGAGCAAAATGTATAATAGAAGTTGTGAAAAAGGAAGAAAACATTCAAATGGGAAGGGGGACAAAGGGAGAGAGGAGGGAAAAATAAGGAAGGGAAGAGAAAAAAAAGATAAAATGTAAACACAGTTTTTGTAAATAAGAAAGGGAAGAAGGCCTGAAGGGAGAGGAGGGGGATGGGGAAAGACCAGGGTGCATCATGTACAAGTATCAAATGATAAATATGACCATTATATGATATATATTATGCTGATAAAGTTAATGATTGATAAAAGCAGATTGCCGCCAAAAGACAAACAAAACAAAACAAAACAAAACAAAACGACAGTGACAAAATCTACAACATACGCTTACATGAGAAAAAACTTGCCAGCAGTTTTTTCTGCTGCTAGTTGTTATGGTATCGGTGTGCATGAGTTTGTGTGTGTGTGTGTGTGTGTGTGCACATGTGTGTGCAAGCACATGTAGAAGCAACATAATGTAAATGGTAGAACTGGAGAAAATTATTTACATTGCTTGAACATCAACTTCCTTATATGGAAAGTAGGTATAAAATATGCATCACTTATGATAATTTTTAAAGATTAGAAAAGATACACTACATGGAAAGTACATTGGATACCACCAGCAACTAATATTTGTCTCTTTTTTATGGTATTGGGTGGAAAAGTAGGGACCCAGCTCAGGTTCTATCAGGTAATAAAGGTGAAGAGCACATTTGCATGTCCATTTCTGGTTTTCCTAGAAACCATTTCTCCCCTAATCCCTCAGTCTGTTAACTGTGAAAGCTGTGAGGGCAGGGAGGGACATGCCCCCTTGGACTCCTGACTCCGTGGGCTCAAGGCTGCCCACAGCTTCCCACGCTTCTCAACTCCCTTTACCAACAGGAAGGAAGCTTCCGTGTGAGGGTGAAGGAGTAGCAATACCAGGAGGGGCAGATTTCCGTAAGCACATCAGCCGTGGCTAGGATTTGCAGGAAAGTTTTTAAATATTCTTTAAAATATGCCCCAGCTTCCCCACAGCCCAGAAGTGGTGGAAAGACCCAGTTACTGATGATGCACTCTGATACTTTTGCTCCACCATGAGCACATCTGCAGAATTTCCTCATGTTCATGCACTTGTTCATTCATATATTCAACAAGCATTTGGCCTCTCCTGTGAGCTCAAATTCATGGAAGACCTTGAAAGCTGAGACATGAGCTCTTTTGGCTTAATGAGTTCCAGGTTTAGTCTAATTCTTATCACATAATAGAAATATATTGCATGATTGTTGAATGAATAGGTGACTTTACAAGAACAAAGTGTCCGCTGGAGTAGACAAGTGAATGAGTTGGTGGTATCTCATAGGTTTACATGAATGCTTTCCTTGAATTGTGTACAAACAGCCAAGGTGGTTTTTTTGAAAGAGGTGTAACTGCAACTATATGACTGTGCTACTTTGCTATTTATAAAGCCATTTAGCCTTTTTCTTGGTACTGTTTGCTCATTCACTCTCCTGTGGTAGATATGAAAGCACTCACCAAGTAGGCTGCACAAGAGTCCCAGTGTGGGTGGTACAGGACGAGTGTGGAGCCTCAGTTTTGAAACCTGACCTCTGGAGTTTCTGTGTGACTTCCGCTAACTCTGGCGTGGGCATCGGATTTCTAAATCAGGAATGAGGATACTGAGTTGGATTAACTCTAAGGTTTTTGCCAACTCTAAAATTTTGAATTCAAAGCACAGAAATATTAAAAAAGACAGTATAGGACTGGAGAATAGGTCACAAAGAGTTCATAGCTCAGTTTTACCATTGAAAACTCTATGAGTAAGGACAATTTATTTAATAGCTATTCAACTTCTTCTTTATCATAGTTTAAAAGGACACTTAAAATATAAGTTTGGTGTAGAGTATAAACATTTTTTGATGAGAATAGAACCCAGGACCTCACACTGCTAGGTAAGTATTCTATCACTAACCTATACGCTCTCACCCCTCATATATGGAATAAATATTAAATAAACACACAGAAGGGAGAAGAATACAATATATTAGCAATTATCATAGCTATAATACTAAGTATTGTTTTATTAACATCTCTAGGCCTCACATTTCCTACGATGAATAGTTGGGATAGTAATGCACCCACCATCAGTTCCTTGTTTACTGCAGGCTTTGGGAGAAGAATTTATAGACCCCTAATCCATGTCATTGGATCCCCTCACTGGAAGCCAGAACTATGGAAGGCGACAGCCTGGATGCTGTACTTGGTATTGTTTCAAGGGACTGAGGTTGTTGTAGAAGCTGTCAAGAGCAGGACTGTGAAGGACTGTTAGGGTTCATCACTTCACTCTCACTACATATTTAACCTGTCATTTTTTAATGCAAACTGGGAGACCAACACTGCTCCAGGAAAGAGACAAGGCTGACCATGCATGCGCACTGTGTTTAGCATGCACTCCAAAAGAAACCGCCATTTCAAAAACAAACAAATACTGTTTTGGTGATAAAATTTTAATAAAGTAAATGAAGCAATGCCAGAAAATCTCAACTGATGGGAGACACAGTAGAATGAGATTTAGAAACCCATTATGCACAAACTTCCTAGGCACTGAAGGCTATTTTGAGTATGTACTGAAGGCAATTTGTCTTAGCACAGGGCATACAGTTGGTGCTATTTTTCCTTTGATTTGCAATATTTTATAACCACCTTATTCTGTGATGTAATGTGAATCCTAAATGTCTGTGTCGTCCCTCACGCACAGGTTACTTTCCTGACAGGCGGATAATCCAATGTTATGAATTCACACTGGGTTTTGCTAACAACTGTGCTATCCTAGGAAGACACGTGACACTTTATGTTAGTTATGTGAGCAGAGTCATTTATGCTTGGAATGTTTTGTGATTCAAACTCACTGGTGCAGTCAGGAAAGAAGTTTCAGGTGTGGCATTTAGTTCGGAGCCTTGGGGGGGCGTGGTTGTGACGTGCCATCTGTCTTTGATGCATGAGCATGAGCACGAGTGAACCTCTTGAGTCTTTGGAGGACAGATCGAACAGCTGGAAGTGAGACTGGGAGCTGCTTCTGCTGCTCTGCCTCCCGCCCCTCTCTCCATGTGTACTTCCCAAAGGGAGGCGCATGAATGCAGCGGACACACCGGTCAGCGTGCTAGGAACCCAGCAGTTTCAGGCCAAAACATCACCAAATAGCAGACACCATTTACATTTCCTTTCCATTCTTTTACATTGAGGGTTATAGGAAAAGAAAAATGGGGTTATTTTCAAGTCCTTCTTAAAAAGGGCACACAGAGATAGAAATAGCAGCTGTTTTATGGGAGAACAAATGGGAGCTCATTTTTATCTGAGAGTTGGACTGCCAGCCATTATATTCTAAACATGAATTATCTGTAACATAACTGCTCAATGGCATTATCTAAATTCAAGCAAAGCTTTTCAGTGTACAAAGATCACACGTGTTTATTCAGCAGTGTCAGTCTAACGGTCTTTTTTTATAGGTATAGAATGTCTGAAAGCTTGAATTTGGATTAGAACTACTGAATTCAAATCGTAGCTTCAAGAACTTTTTTGGGACATGACTGGATGGATGCTTTACTTTTAGGGCCAGGTTTTCCTCATTTGTGAAATAAGGATGAAGTTAATACTGACTTCCTGTGGGGAGTAAGGCCAGTAATAAAAGTAAAGGACTAAATTAAGACGGAGGCTCATAGACAAGTGTGTAATCAACACTGATTTGTATTTTAATTCTAATATTGTGTCTAGGAAAAGAGAGCTTTGCAAACTTAAGTATGTTGTCTAATAACATACAGATAACAATTGGCAGTGTTTGACCTTAAGCTGCATTTTCCTGACTCTGATTCATGCTTTTAATTTTTGAATACACATTGCACAAATACCCTGTGATTAACAGGGAGGAGAACTGTTCCAGACACATCTCCTGCTTGGGAGATTCTGATCTCTTCTTTCTCTGAACAGAAGGAGAGTCATGTTGTAAGAAGCTGTAGAGAGAGTGTTGGCTTTCATCTTACTTGATGCTTATCCTTTAGCCAAGAAGACTGGAAAATATTCAGTGAATATGTTTCCAGGTATTTGAAGATTTTCAAAAAGTTTATCATGAATGATGAAAAAACAGCTTTAGTTCATAGAAAAATTTCATTTTGGGAACTAACAAACATCAAACTATCCTACTTTGCAAACTGAAATTCTCGTTGCTGTACCACAAACAACAGAAAGGTCAGTTTGGGAGGAGAAGTAGGCGTAGGAAAAGTAAAGGAGCCAAGCAGTGTTTTCTCTTAATTGGAACATGGGTCTTTCACAGGCCCTCCAGTACTCTTCCTTGATTTCCAGTGCCTGGAGGGTCCAATTCAAGATGCTTTAAGGGACCAAGGGCTTCCCAGCGACAGAGCTGTCCTCCCCATCTCCCCTGTCACCCGCTCTTCCCACACTGTGCCCGGGAAACCCCAGTGGTTCAACCACAGGCCTTGGGGCTCCACAGATGAGATGCGTCACTTAGCCCACTTTCCCACTGCCTAAAATTCGTTTGACATTAATTCCTTGCTAGACTGAAATCTCATCGCTTTTTATGTCTCAACTCAGTCTTCAGTCTGAGCCCGTCTCTCTCCCACGCAGCATTTTTAACATTGCTGTAGTTTCATCATCCAACATGCTCTATGAGTGTCTTTTTCTTTTTACTTCCAAATTTGGGCTCCATAAGAATCCTTTCAGGATATTCATCTTGATTTTCCCTACACAACCAAAAATCCTAAAGCACATCTGTCTTTGAGCAATGAAGCAGACCTCTAGGTAGTAAGCAGAGTGATTCTGAGGTGTCCTCAGACATGTGAAGTGTCACAGTAACGATGCCTCAGCTTCACACTGCATGCAGGCACCGTGTACGTTTAAATGTTTAAAAGTTACTACAATTAATGTCCCATTGGCATTAATTTTCCTCAGGATACATCCTCTCACTTTAACACATTTATCTCATCCTTCTTGCTGCTTCCTGAGGCAGTTCTAGAAGATGTTTTTTGTGTATTTATGAGATGTGATTTAAAAAATATAGTGAATGCTGCTACCAAGTGCTATCCAATAAAAAGCAGCTTGTGCAGACATTCTGGGGAACCCACATCCGCCTTGTTCCCTGGACACCACACAGTGTGACTTCGGCTCTTCCCCAAAGTCAGAACGTCCATGAAAGGTCAACATTTTGAATCAAATCAGGATGCTGAGGCAGCCAAGCAGTGCATCTAAAGACACTGATGGAAGAGGGCTCCAGAACTGCTTCCGAAAGTGGCAAGGAGGGTGAGACAAAGGCGCGGAAGTGAGGAAGAGCATTCTGAGGGAATGAATGGCTGTCTGTCTTTTACTATAATCACGGTTTAAAATTCAAGTGTTTACCACAGTTTTCAATCATTCTTCAAATATCACACAGTACAATTCTTTTCTTTTAATCACTCAAAATATATTCTTGTCTCTTTATTACAAATCAGTGTTTCTCCAACAGGAAATTCCCTCAAGTGCCTGAGGTATAAGAACGTCCTATACTCAGATAGGCAAGTCTCCCCCTACCCTGATTTTAGTTAAGTTTCTCAACAAGCAAATATTTTAGGAGCTCTTCCAGCTTGTCTTGCACAGACAATTCTCTCGAGAGTATTAAAAGCACAGTGATTGCCAGTTAACACCCCCACACACACACACAAAGTCAGTTATGGGACTTACAGCAATTGCAGACGCTTCTAACTTAAATTTATAAAGGGCTACATCCACACAAGCTTAGAAGTTTTGCCACTTTCAACTGACTAGAAATCTACTCTGACTGTACCTTTCCCTGTCCCTTCCTCTCCTTCTCCCTGTTTGTCCCTTCTCTCTTTTCCTCCCTTGCTTCCCCTTGTTTCTCGTCTTCACCTTCCTCTCCTCCCTCTTCCTCCTGCGTTTTCTTTGGTTCCTTCTCCTCTGCCTTTTCCTTTCGCTCTCCTTCTCCTCTTTCAGCTGTATCATATGTTTCTTAAATAGGATGCTAACATTTTGACACTCTTGGAGATAAATGATCATACTGCTTCATTTTCTTCAAAACACTGTTAATATACCTGTGCTCAAATGAAATTTATATTTCTATAGATTTCATGCACAAAACATGATTCTGTTTAATATTTACTCATCATTAAAAACTCAGCTCAGGTGTTAGCCATAAGAAAATCCTGCTTTGAGTCCTCACTTCAGTTAAGTTCTTCTGCCATGTGCTACTCTTTTTCACAGAGAGAGAGTGTGATACAACACTAAGGAATACAGGACCTAGAACCCGCCATATTGATTCAAATTTGACCTGCGGCAATGTGCTTTACTATTTCGTGCCTCAGTTCCAAAAATATGGATAAATAGGACTGACAACAACCCACAGTAGGACCCTGGTAGAAGACTTTATGTATATCTTAGACCTATTTGGCTTTTAAAAAGCAACAGAGGGCTGGGGATTTAGCTCAGTAGTTTAAGCACCTACCTGGCAAGGGCAAGGTCTTGAGTTCAATCCCCAATATCAAAAAAAAAAAAAAAAAAAAGCAACAGAACTATTTTTTACAAGAATATTTAACTTCTGTTTATTACATTTATCATATTGATGTAAACATAGTAAATTATGGATCTATATTACTCAGAGATTCTAGAACACACACCCAACTGGAATACATGAGCCATATACTTGGGAACATACACTAAATAATTGGGAACATACTTAGTAGCAGCAATACAGAGTTAAAGACATAGGTGAATTAGCTTGAATATATATACATACATACAATATAACTAACATTATTTTAAATGTGAATCTACATTAGTGATAATTAGGGAGGTATTTCATTGTCTTTGGTACTAAGTGTCAGAAACCTGGCATGTGTATCGTACTTTCTACACATATGTATCTGAAAGGGCTGCAGGAAAAATGCTCACGCCAGAGTGGGGTACATATAGCATTCGTGCTGAATGGCATCTAGAGGACGAGGACTCTTGCAGTTCATTCTTTTGTACTGTCCAGACAAAGAAATAGCTTTTGTGGGGTGGGGCTTCTAAACACATATTTTGGCAATAAATTAAATGAATGAAAACATAGTCCAAGAATGGAAGGAAAGTCATGTATATTGGGAATGGGAATACATATAAATAGAAATGCACCAATTTGTGATTCATATTAATCAATAAGTTTTTGGTTTCCATAAACTCAGAAATAAAGAGCTTTGAGGTGGTACATGCCTATAATACCAGCACTCAGAAAGCTGGGTCCCCTTGAGTTCATGGTCAGCAGGCTTTTCTAATGCAGATAAAAGTAATTTACAGTAAAAGGCAAAGATCTTCCCCGTTAGGAGAGGTTCTTTGTGGCACAGGAAGCTTACCTAGTCTGGAAGAATGTTCACAGCTATGCTTAAGCAGTGGGGGACTGCAGGGATTTTCAGAGGCAGCAAATCCTAACCTTCTGAAGGTTGGAGCAACTTAGTAAATGGCCTGTGAGGAAGATGTGTTCAGATTGTGCTTCTTTCCAGGTCTAAACTATCTTGATGATGCCCCTTATTTTTCTAACTGAGCTACTTTGGCAGGACTCACAAAACCCACTGAGGATACAGGGTAGATTTCCTCAATTCACTTTTCTCCCACTAAAGAGCGTTACATTTGTTACTGCTTTGGTTAACAAACTCTTCAACTTCAACCTTTGAGCCAGTCTCCGTATTGGCAAAGAATTTCTCCATGTGTGTCCCTTTTTCCTGTTCTGCTCCCTCTTTTATTGTTCTTTGGCATGCCTGAGGAGAGTACATGGGGGAGAGGAAAAATACAGATGGTTAAGACATTGTGTGAGTTTGAGATGTTCTCTTGAACTTTTGAAACTTCTCTTGAACAAGCATGCTTACAGCATTTATGTGCTCACAGCAATTTTGGGTTCACATGTAATCCTCTCAGAAGACCTTATTCTTAATCTTACAGAATTCCCTAGAGAGAAATTGCCCTGTAGTTTCCAGTGGCATTGATTGCAGGATTTTATTATCATCATCCCCAAAATATAAGTTTTTTCATTAGCATTCCTCATTTTCTATCTGAAATCCTATGCTACTTAGTTCAACAACCCATGTTTACTCACAAGGCAAAAATGTGGATTAATTTTTACCTGTTTCCAAAATAGTACTTGTCCACAAAGAAAATGATTTCTCAAAATTTTGGAGGCAGTTCTCAAAAGAGGATTGTGTGGAATAACAGTGTTGTTAGAGTAAGCACAGTGTATTGAAGAAACTGTTCTAAACCAGTGTCTCTTGCTTAGGTGAGGCTCAAATGATCTGAGGGAAAGTTAGGCTCAAGGTAATAAAGAGTCTGCAGGTTCTTTTACTGTTTGTACTCTATACCATCTTCTGAAGAAACCAGTAAGAACTGTGGCTTAAAGTGTGGTGTAAGATGCTATTTCACATGTCGTTACCAGAAATCATGGTAGAGATGGTACTGTATGCCCAGTTTACAAGGTCTTAGGTGACAAACCTGATATTCACACCAATCTGCTCACAAATCCTTTGCTACACCACTGTGAACTTTACATTTACCATAACTGCTTTTGCCCAAACTAAAACTGAATTTCCCTATTTTTTCCAGGTCAGCTCAAAGTCCATTGATGGAGCTTCTAGTGTCTCACCTGGGATTCCTATCCTTTGGCACAGGGAGCTTAAATTTGGCTAGGCAGCAGACACCCAAAGGATGTTGTTACCAAAGGATATAGTGATTTGCATGGGAGCAGGTCAGTTCACTCAAAGAGGGTGTGTTTATTACCAATGAGCTCTGCAGCAAGTACTGTTGAATTAGTATCTACGTATGGATGAATGCAGCTCAGCTCGGGGCTGCAGCCCATTGAGAGGAGGACTGTGAAAGACATCTTAGTCGCATCTTAGTGAAGAGCTCATCTACTTCTCCAGAGACTTCTCTCAGGTCATACTGATCCACATATCAGGATGAGCTCCAAGTCTCTGAGAAGCTCCTGTTTCTCCTGGTTCCAAGTGCTTCTGAGCCATGAGAACTTCCAAATAATTCCACGGTTTCATTTAATGAGTGTCAATTTCCTTTTCTCTACCTCTTCTTGCCCCCTTCCCTTCCTCTTCCTAATTGATGGCTCTGTTTTTCCTCTTATGGATGCCTGACTCCTATGTTTGTGCACAGAGTCCTACAAATCAATCTGTTCCCTCACTGACTTAGCTATTGTAGTTATCATGTGTAAGTACACAAATTACATCATACTTACGTGGAAAATATTAAAAGGATGTGTGGGCAATTGTAGCATAAGTATATGCCTTAACACTCGGAGATTCAAACAGTTTCATCCGCACATGATTCTAGTTTCAAAATGCACAAAAGAAATTCCAAACATCACTTATGCTCTTGTAAGACATTAAAGCATATGCAAGGTGACACTCTTGTGTCTCAATCTCCCTCCTCTCCCATTTTCAAAAGCAACACTGAAGAGATACTGTCATTTATTATCCTCTTGTAATACCCACACTCAATGCCCACACAATTTCCAGTGATAGGATTTTCATTGTGTCACCCTCTCTGCATTTTCTTCACCCTTATCTCTCTATAGCCTTCCTCCTCCTCTTCCCTTACATGCTACACAGACCGACTTCATCTTTCGTATGCCACCACACCCTCTTTCTTCGACCTTCTCCATTCTTAGCTCCTACTTAGCATGGGTCATATAAAAACAAGAACTAATCTTCACTGATATTGAATATTCAGGATTGAGAAAAGCATGTTTTGGACTGAAATGGAGAGGAACTGGTTGGAGAGCTACAAGAGACAGTTTGCAAAATTCTCCTATTGTTATTTGTTTTAGAGGTGCATATTTGCATTCTCATATGCAGTGAGATGAAATGTTTTCTTCAACCAAGGTGAATTAAACCTAAACTTTTCAAGCAAACCATTGATGTCATAGTGGTTTTGAATTAACAAACTTCATGTTATACTCTATTTAGAGTTTTCATTCCCATCAACTAGTGTCCCAAGGCTTTGGATTTTGTTTTTATTAAAATCAAAATGTGACACTCTAGGAAATGGAGTTGTGAGATGAGGCTTTACCCCCAACAATGTTTTGTAAAATAATCTGTCACCAATGTTAAAAAGGAGCTCATGGCAGTTTTCTGGGAGAATCTGCGGACTACACATCTGGGTCTTGGATAACAGGATACAGGGGCCTCCTCTGTTGGCTCCTTCACTCTTTAAACTTTCTAGTCTTCACAAAGGGCTCTGGGTGTGTTTCAAATTGGAAAGAGAAAGAAGAAATTTGCAAAACAAATCTTGTTGACTTGAACTTTGGTTTGTTTTCTAGGAAATGCACTGGGTTAGTTCAAAATTTGCTTCATTTTCTCTGCATTTCTCAAACTACTATGTTACAGTTTAAATAAAGCATGTATTGTCATGTTGGATAATCATCTTTGTCTGATTTATTTTATTTGTACCATCCTTGTTCTTGTAGTGTCTTATAAGTCCATAAATCATAAATTTCATTACACACTTTCCTAGAATAGCTCCTTGTTGCTTGTATAGCAACTCCTTAAAAGTACACTATGATGACAAACCCTGAGAACAGCAAAGTAGGACGAATTTAGGACTTTTTATCTACCTGGTGTTGTAATAGATATATTAATGTATTTTTTATTTAGGCCTAACAAAAATTCAGTGAGATCCTATTATTCTTATTTTTTTTAATGAGGATTTGGTGATTCAGAGAGATTATTTTTATTTGTCTAATATCACACCACTAGATGTAGCAGGCTCGTTTTTTAGTCTTTAAATTTAAAATGTATCCCTACAAAATCTATGTATCAAAAGGTGCTAGACTCACTTAAGCGTAGACATGAAATTTATACTTTATTTTCCATCAATACCCTCAAATCTTTATCTTGGACTCTCTTTCCCAGGCTCTGACTGAGTCTCGTGTAGCCTTTGCTATTCTGGTCACAGTAGCTCAGTCTTGTTTTCAGAATCAGACAAAGTTTGCAAATGCAAAACTTCTACTATGGCTTAGATTTGTCCCCTGAGTCCTTAGGAAAGAGTTGGGAGAAGGAGCATACTCTGCTCTCCACTCCATCCCTACCCCTTGTCCCCCTCTTGATGCTTTTGGGGTTCACTAGGTTTGGAAAAGTACTGGTAGATGTGAGAAATGGGTTAAGCTCTTCTCTCTGACCATTATATGCCTTTAGTGTGGCACAAGCTCAAAATTCAGGAATCCATGAAAATTCAAATGAGCAATAGTTTCCTAGATTTGTTTTACTACAATAAAAGACTTAGTTGATAATGGTTTTTCAGACTCCAGAAGAGTTATGGAAACAAACATATGAGAATGCAGCTGAGAAATGAGTTACAGTAGTAAGAGGGGAGAAACAGTAAAGAAGAATTCAAGGGAAGAAACAGAGTTTCAAAATTGGTTTAAAAAGTCATGTCAAAGAAACGAGATTTATGAAACAGATGCAAGCTTACTGATATGAATAAAAGAGAGGAGACATGTGGAGTCAATTCTGGGTTGACAAAAGAGATAAAGAAAACCCTGACTGGTGGACCCTCTGTCTTTGATTTCCCAAGTACACATCACTGAAACACTCACTGGCAGCATCCGAGGATTTGATGGGGTCTACAATTGCTCAGACTCTATTGAGGACTTGGAGTCAAGAAATAAGACACTCACCATGGGGACTGTGTGTTGAAGGGCAAAGGAAGAATATAAAGAAAAACAATAAATATATGTTTTCATTTAGAAAAAAACCACAGTAAATTTTACAAACATACCAAAGTGTGAGTAACTTAGCTCCAAGGGCACGTGCAGGTCAATTGCCTAGTCTGCTGTCACTGGTCACATTTATTCAGAGTTATTTATGAATATATGTCACCATAAATGTGTTTACTTTTGCCCCAGGGCTCCACATTAATGGAGCTTTCTGTTCTGCTCTTCCTGATGGCCTTGGTCTTGTCCTTCGATGTGACAGGTAAATAATGGACCCCATCTACATGCACGAGATGTTCATGTCCGGGTCCTTGTGAGACTTTGCAGACATGATTAAATTAAGGAATTGAGATTGAGAGTATCCTGGATTATTCAGATGGACCCAAAATAACTCTAAGGGTCCTTTTAGAAAAGGACAATGGGAGCTGGGGATTTAGCTCAGCAGCATAAGTGCCTGCCTTGCAAGCACATGGTCATGAGTTCTATCCCCGGTACCGATAAAAAAAAAAAAAGGACACTGGGAGCCAGGTAAGAGAAGGAGATGGGCCATTAGAGGTAGCAGGCAAAGTGAAGTGGGGCCTGATGCAATGGGAAGGACAAAATTAAAGCAGAAAACAAATCCCACCAGAATTTACAGATCATCTAAACATTCTGAAGTTATTTTAAAGTGTAATGGGTTTCACTTAAGGATTTTAAGAGTGGGCATGACCATCACATTAACAGATGGAGGTACAGGTGCCTGAAGAAGACGATGTGAGGTCATCACAGTTGTTCTGTTGGAGAAGTGATCACTATGTCTCAGCTTAAGGAAATTCAGATGAAAAGAAGTGGGTAAATTGAAAGGTGTATTTTGCAACTGTCTTTCTCACACTGGAGTCACAATTCTTTCCAGTTGGAAATTCTACACACACACACACACACACGCACAGAGTTTTCTGTTATCACAGTTATCAACTGAAAAAATTATCAATACTTTCATTCCAAAGAGACACCTGATAGAGTGGAGAGGAATTTAAGAAGATTATATTGAACAGGTCGTTTATCGTGAATGTGTTGGGAAGAATTTAAATCCAGTTTAGCATCGGAAAGTGCCATAGTTGAGCCTTTCTGCACTGCATGGTGACATGTGCTCTTGCATTTGCATTAATATTTTGGAGGTAAGGCAGCAAATCTCCTTCCCTTGGGTCAGGGAAATTAGGAAAGGCACAGAGAGAAGAAGTACATGCCAACGGGGTATTCAGGCCCCTGCAGCAGCAGCAGCAGCTGTACGGCAACAGGGAATTATAAAGGAAATATTATCATAAGGAGGCATACAATCATGTCCCATGATTGCAAAACCACATCAAATTCCCTGTTCATTTAAATCCTGTTTCACACTTGGTCCATGTGTATAATTGGAAATCTCAGAATTGCATTTTCATAAAGGAAGATAAAGATGACAAAAGCTTTACTAAGAGGATTTATGTATTTTCAAGGAAGTGTGACAGAGAAGGAACAGTGCCTGGAGTGGGGCTTCAGCACTAGTAAGTGAGAGAAAAACTTTCTTTGTAAGAAGCTGTAAACTTTCACTCGATTTGGCATAAATGAAAAGTGGAAGAAGTCACAAATGACATGTAGACAGTGTGGAGCCTCTGGATCCTTTATTTAAAAGAAAAAAAGCATGTGGTAAAGACTGAAGATCTTAGTGACTCAACTAACACTGTTAGAATCCAGAAGACAATCGCTTCTGTACTGAAGTTTGACTTCACTGAACATGCAAGATGCCAAAGCACCCGGACTGAGCAATTAGAACTGAGCGTAAAGCACAGGTTGGTGAATGGTAGAATCTGTAACTTGTCACACATTTTGGCTTAATAAGGATCAAATATTTTATTGCTGGTGATAGCAATTAGGCTTAAATATATTACATAAAAGTAACCAAAAAAGATAACTGTAATAATCAACAAACATTAGAGGGAGGGTCCTTTAGCACTTACCTGGAGCTGTCAACAATTCTAGCACTTCCACAGTGAACATTTTGCTCTCTTCAGTGTCTCTTTTCATTGAGGAAGCAGTTTAAACAAGCCCATGATCTTCCTGAATGGCTGCAGTGTTTGCTAGGAGTGTCAAAGCAACAACAACAACAACAAACCCTTGTATTTCCGGTCTCATTTCTGGTTCTAAGCCTCAATTTTCTCTCATGCTTAAAAAATAAAGGCATTAAAATTAATAGCTATAATAGGAATGCTTGAGTTTGCAAATAGTAAAAACCCAGCAAATAGTAACTCGGCAATCATAAGTTTGTTGTTCTGACACAAGTAGGGAGGAGATAAGCAGTCCAGCACAGGATCAGTGGAAAGCCCACTCTGCTATCTGCTTTCTGGTTTTTTCATGGTCATAAAATGGCAACCACAGATCTGTGTTAGTCAGCATTCCTATCGCTAAGACACAAAACTCAACACAATTCAAAGGAAGAAAGATTTAATTTATGGTTTCAGGAGATTGAGTACATGTTCAGAAGGCTCTAAGGCAGAAACCTCATGACAGAAGGGTGTGGTAAAGCAAAGCTACTTAGTTCATGGAAACCACAAAGCAAAGCAGGCAGACAGAGTGGGAAGGAGTGAGCTTGGGACCACAGGCAGTACCTCCATGACTCACCCAGAGACACCAGGAATGTGCCTCACTAATCTGGGGGGCATTTCCAGTGAAGCTGACACATCAGGATTTGTGGTTACAATATACACTTCTCAACTTTACACCCAAACATGTCTCCATAAACCATATTTAATCTCCAAATAATGGAAATAGCAACTTCACAATTCCACCTAACACAGTACAACTAATTCATGCTTGACAGAAAATTAGTAATCTCTTCACCAAAGTCTTAATAGTTCCAGCATTTTTCAAACTCCAAGTCCATGTTTCTTTTGAAAGTCTAGGCAAAATTATAGCTGTGAAATTTATTAAAAAGTTACATATTCTTAAAGTACATTGGCACTGAGTAGACATTCCCATTCTAAAAGACCAGAATAGGGGGATAAGATAAACCAAAGCAAGGTTGAGAACTAGAAAAGCAAACTCAATTCTGTAGCTACTTATTTACCGCCCAGGGCACATGGTGGTGAGGTGTGTATTTCAGAGGCTTCGGCAGCTCTGTCCCATGGCCCTGCTAGCTGCAGCCCAGTGACCTCCATCTAGGGCTGGTTCCACTCACAGGCCAGAACTGTCCTCGGAAGGCTTCCACATCCCTGGCATCTCTGACTTCTTGGGCTCTCCACTGCACATTTGGCTTCATTCCCACAATTTCGCACATCTTCCTTTTGCCTCCCCCACACAAGCCTTCTCTGGAGTGTGCGTGGACATGGACGTCCCCATCCCTGTAATTCTCACATTATGCATGCCAGGGAGACCAGGTGTCAGCCAGCTCAAAACCAATCGTGCCCCTTGAACCTGGGAGCAGCTGCCTCTGAGTAACAGAACAGCTAAGCACAGTGAAATGAATCCCTGGGAGCCAATTCCTGAGGAGGTCACTCTCCAGCATCCATGTGACTTTCCTCTGAGATCAAAGATGTACATTTTTGCACACTTCAGACTGTGATGCGTGGAGGTCTTGCTGATTATTGACATGCAAGATTGAAATTCTCTTTCTTCTTTTCCTGATAAAAAGTGCTATCCTACTTAGCACCCACACTCTTTTTGTCCCAAATTTATTCATGATTTTTTTCTAGACTAAAATTTAAGTTTTAAAAATTTTTCTGTTCTATCTTTTACCTCCATAATGATTTTCATTTATGACTCTAGCTAAAAAACAGCCAACAGTACACATGCCACAGTCTGACTGTTCAGCTGCTTTAAATTTCCTCCCCCAGATTAATTATCCTCTCCACTTAGTCTCAGGACATGGGCAACATGAAATTAAATTTTCAGCCGGAGTATAATGCACATGACCTCTCATTCCACTGGCCAGTGGAGTCCTTGTTTCCCACTGAAAGCTTGGCCTTTACTGCCTGAAACCTACCAGCATTCTGGTCTTCTGAGGTCCCATCAGAATCTCCCATACTGCTCTGCTCTCTATGTTCTCAGCCCTCTCTAATCCACCTCTCCAAAGCTTTCCAAACTTCTCCCGTATACCATGTGATAAGTCATAGTTATAGTAACAACCCAACTCTTGGTGCCAATTTTCTTTTTTATTCTTTTTTTTGGGGGGTGGGGTGGTAACTGGGGTCAAACTCATGAACTCATGCTTTCCAGGCACATGCTTTGAGCCACTGAGCTAAATCTCCAGCCCCCAATCTTCTGTTAGTCAACTTTCTATTTCTTAGGTTCAATACCCAACATCTACAATTTAAAGCAGGAATATTTAGCTCATGAATTCAGAACATTCTGTGCATGGTCCACAGGCACCTCTTGGCAGAAAATCCTCGGGAGAAAGGTGGGGTGGACCAAACTGCTTCACTGATGACTGAAAAGAAGCAAAGCAGGTGAACAGTGCTAGAGAGGAATGGGCTTGGACCACACAGTGCTCAAGACCCCATCTCCATGACCCACCAGAGCACAGCCAGGAACATGCCTTACTAATCTGTTAGTTTGTTTAATCTAATGAAGTTGATATACCAGGATTAATGCTAACAACCTGTAAACATTGTCTCTGCATTCAGGGTAACATAGGAAAGAACAACTGGTGCTTTTTGTTCTGGAAGACCACCAGGCCAGCTCTCCTTGAAAAAGCCCATTTGTCTCCATTTTGATTAAACATGACCCTAATTCCATGTATTAATAATATGTACAGAGCTGGTTAGGATAAGACTTTACCCCTTGGTTGGCCTTAAGCAATGCAAATGGGTCTAGTCAAGGTGCCCATGCTTAGCCTTTGAAGCCATGTGACAGATCAGTGATTCCCCACCTGTAGTTCTCAACTAGTGCACATGAGCTGGGCCTATTAGCACTGCACTTGCGCTGGGATTGAGGCTTGAGAAACAATCCATGATGTCTCAGGGCATGAAAGGTAGACATCAAAGCTGAAGCTCCAACCCCAAAACACAAGATACTTCCTCAAACTGTGTCATGCAGATTACTCTTTCTGCATACCTCTCTCTGCGTGTTACAGAGGTGATCTCAGCCCTCCTACCTAGCCCAGCTCACAGCACTCAGGTACTTCCCATTATTCTCACAGTCACTCAACTCGAGACACTCCCCTCTTCATAAACTAATATAACCTGGGTTCAGCCCTGGGTAGTGGCCTTTGTTCCGGTTAGCCATTGCTCTGACTGGATCCAAGACCCCCTTAGCACCCCACCACTGCAGATATGTGTTTGTCTCTTTATTGGCACTGTGGGTTGCACTGACAGTGGTAGATGGAAATTTACTTACTGCAATTCCAATAACTTTTCCCTGGGCTTACAAATGTGGACTCTAGACAGCAACCAGCCTGGAAGATCAGGATCCCTATACTATGCTGGTTCTTATATCAGCAAAACATAATATTAACAAAATACAGATTTTATTTCAAATGTTACTGGCCAGAAATATGTTGTATGTGAATATAAAGCTAGACAAGGAAATGCAAAAGTAAATTTAGAAGCAGACACTGTTTCATCTCGAACAGGAGTTGCTGTTAACGAGGACTGACTAACGAACTTCATCTGTTTCTGCCCCAAGGATTACTAAAATGCTTGGCTTTAACCTTAGTGCACAGAATTCTGACAGATAAGGTTTAGTGGCACAGACAAGCTGATACTGGGAAATCTTTGTTCCATTCTTGTGACTACAAGAGTTGCCTAAAATCGAAAATACTCCTTTGGGTCCTCTCATTCACTATTACAAAATATAACTTTTGCCCTCCCTGAAATTATACAATTGTTATAAATAATGTACAGCAACAGTGCCAGGAGTTCTTCTAATTTCCTGGAAAGCCAAGCTTTGTGAGCTTTATGAAAAGATTCTTGCTTCATTTAAATTTTTTTTTTATTTAAAGAGAAACAAAAGCATGTAAAGGATAGAGAATACAGAATTTAAAAAAAAAAGATAAACAGTAAGAAATCACTAGTTGATAAATTACATATTGTCCTCTTAGAAATAGTTGTTCAAGTTACAAAATTAAAGCATACAAAGTAGATATTCAAACAGTGAGACTGTAAACAGCTATGTATGCATGAGTTTCTACATGTATTTCTATCCTTTCTGTGTTAGAGGTAAAACAAAACATAGCAAGACAAAACAAAACAAATTCCTATAAAAACATGAAACCAAAAAGTTGTATAAAACCACCGTACAAGGTGATCTACAATGATTATTGTGTTGTTTCTTATTATCTTCAATAGAATTGTCTATATCATCAGGCATAATTGAATATAGCAGTATAATTGAATATAGCAGTACATAACAATATTAGTAAAAATAAAATATTGTAGACAGTATAAAACTTCAAAAACAGATAATAATCAAACCATAATGGATATTCTAGTGAATCTCATCATCTTAAGTGCAGTTGTCTATACTCTCAGACTTGATACTATCCATCATAACAGCTTTGAATAAAATCTATCAATACAAAACAGTGATCTAACAAACCAGATTCGATTATGATCAGTAATGGTAAAACAGTGTAGGTTTTACAGAGGTTTAGATTAAGTTTATAGGAATTTAAGGATGATTACTGTACTATATCCTGTTACTTTCAGGATAACTGTCTGTGCCCTCAAATCTAGTACAGGTAGAATGACTGGAACAGAATATAATACATCTAAACAGAGTGGTGTGAGTAATGTGGGTTTTAAATCCTGGTGCACTGTTAACAATATAGTGTCAAGACCATCTATGTTAGAGATTCTAGCCATCCTTCTCTGCCTCATTTCTGCTATGCTATTTTTCTGCTTTTGTCTACTTTTCTCCTTCATTCTACTGCCTGCCCCACTCATTGAGGCCCTTCTGCCACTGTTACTAAAATCCTGGTATTTATTTTCTCTCTCTCTAGAATGTCCTTCAGTATTCTCTGTAGGGTTGGATTGGTGGTCACAAACTCCCCCAGTTCCTCTTTGTCATGAAAGCATCTTGTTTCTCCATTAATTCCTAGTGACAGTTTTGCAGGGTACATCAATCTGGGCTGGAGGTTATTTTCTTTGAGGGCTTGGAATACTTCACTCCAAGCTCTTCTTGATCTGATGATCTGTGTCAAGAAGACAGCCATGATCCTGATGGGCTTACCTTTATAGGTAATTTGTTTCTTTTCTCTGACAGCTTTTAATATTCTATTTTTATATTACATTTCTGCTATCTTGATTATTATATGTCTGGGTGTAGCTATGTTTTGGTTGTAGGTGGCTGGAGTTCTGCATGCCTCACATAACTGAAGTTCATTTTCTTTTCCCATGCTTGGGAAGTTTTTCTTAATTATTTCTGTGAATAGACTTTGTAATTCACCTGTTTGTTTTCCTGCTTCTTCATTCACATTTCTTATTCTTAAATTGCAGATTCTCTTGTCATCTTCTAGACTTTGTATTGTTACTGCCTGTTTCCTTGTTATTTTTAAGAGATCTTTCCTTTCATGATCACACATTGCAAACTTGTCTTCAAGTTTTGATAGTCTATCCTTTGATTCTTTTAGAGTTTTGCCAGCTTTCAATAGAGTTTTTAATTTCCTGGTAGTCTCTTTGAATCTGCTTCATGTATTCTATATTTTCTTTATATTCTTTATCTAATGCTTCTCTTCTTTTTTTGTGTTCCTCCCTTCTTCCATCTGTATCTTCCTAAGAGATGTGTAGTATTTCTCTTATTACTCTAATATCCTGCTTTACCTTATTTAATATTTCAGTTTTGAGCTCGTCTACAAGGTCCCAAAGATATCTCTTAATGTCCATTGAAGCCGTGTCTGATGTTGTGTGTTTGCCACCCTCAGTCTCCCTTGTTTTTCCCTCTCTCAGATCAGTGCTCTGTTTCTGGGCTGGGGGCCTCCTCTTGCCTGTCTCTTCTGTCATGGTCCTGGCTTCCTCCACACTGGCATACAGTGGAGTTCCCAGCCCCCTTCCCTGTCAGCCATGGATCCTCCGAAGCACGCTGGTGAGGGACCTCTGCCCTCTCCTGACTGCTCTTGTCACTGAGGTGTAAGCAGGAGCTGCAGATATTGGCCCCTCCCCACCAGGCCAGCCAAACTTCAGGGCCTTCACCAAGTTAGTATGTGGTAGGCGCAGAGAATCGATTTGGGATGGCTCATTGGGTCCTGGCCAGGGGAGCAACCCAGTACAAGCAAATCCCATGGATCTGCTTTGTGGAGGGAGCAACCAACTAAAGTCACTGTCGCTGCCAGTTCAGGCTCCTCCTGCCAGATTCCAACATGTCCCCCATTTGGTTGCACCTTTCCCGTGGAGGCATCTCATACCCAGCACTGATCTTGGATTAATTCAAGTTCTTTCGCGGGCTCTGCTCTCCGTTGAGCTCACCAACCCCAACTTCAGTGCTGCTGTGGCTCACGTGAGTGGTGGCGGGAACGAATTTGGGCTGGCCAGCAAGGATTCAAGCTGGTGCAAATTCAGGCCAGCGCAAACTTGGTGGGTCACAGCAAAAATGCTGTGTCCCATAATTTTTAGCTGCTCCAGTTGTAGTCCTGACGTGTTTGACGAGCTTTTTTACATTTTAATTTCTTCCTGTGTCAAAAGGATCCATCTCCCTCTGTCTGGATCTCTCCAGGATATTTTATTCTGGCATATGAGTTGTTTCTCCCATAAGGCTTTGTATTTTGTTGCTCACTGATCGGCTATCTTGACTTCTTCCCTCTTGCTTCATTTTTAAGTAAATTAACAGTTGTCAAAGTCTTGCCCTTTTAATGTGATAACCTTTTTTAGTCTGATTATACTTTTTTCTTCTTTTCCTAAAGTGGTTGTAGAGAGAGAGAGCAAATATATACATGGATGAAAAATTTGTTTTTCAATTTTTAGAGTTCTCTAATCCTCCTTGTTTGTATTTAATAAAAAACTACATCAACAAAGGAATTTAAAAGTGCTATGCAGTAAGTTCTTAACTCATAAACACTCGAGTTCCATGTTGTGAATTTGCAGATATGAATGTATCTTGCATTATGAACATTTGTAGATGCTAACAAATCATGGAAGTAGCTCACATTTCTGCTGGTCATTGTCACAGTTATGCTTCTTTGTGCTTACTGTACAGTGAGGTAGGGTACAGTAGTATGATGCATTGGAGACTTACTTTTTTGTGTGTATAAGTTTGGTTTTTTATGGTTTATATTGTACTTTTGCATCAAAATTGTATGAGTCACTTTGTTGTATTTACAAATGAATCTGGCTTACAAACTTCTTCCCAGAATAGAACTGATTCAAAAGTCTGGGATTTACTGTACTCAGAAATAGAACTTAGCCAGAAATTTGAATATCTTGAATATTCTCTTCTGTTGCATGACTTAACTATAGAAGCTCCATTTGTGAATATGTATCCATTTCGTCACTATGCAGTAATCAATTTTCTGTTACCATGGCAAAACATCTGATAGTAATCAATGTAAAGGACAAAAAGGTTATTTTGTGTCATAGTTTCAGTCTATAGTCACTTGGCTCTGTTGTTTCTGGACCTGTGGTGAAGCAAAACATTAGGACAAATGACAAAGTATGTGGCAGAGGGGAGACAGCGAGACACACACACACACACACACACACACAGAGACAGAGACAGAGACAGAGCAGAGACAGAGATGGTGAGCTGAGAACAAAGTATCTGACTTATTTACCCCAAGTGGGGTCCAGCACCCAGAGTTTCTGCCACCTCTCCATAGCCTACTCAGCTTTGAATCTATCAAGGGATTATTACATCCATGATATCAGAGCTCTCCTGATCTGTGAGCTCTACTTCTGTCTGCTGCTGCAACCAGGGACCAAACCTTAAATGCATGAACCTGTGGGTGACACTAGCAATCCCAATCACAGCAGTGGATACTTACCGAGCATACTGTATGTCCATCATACACTCTGTAGCAGGCACTGTTCTGGACTCAAGAGTTACAGTGATAAAGTGGAGCAAACTACTTTCTTTACAAAGCTGATATCACAGAACAAGACAGAAACAGGAAGTAATATATGTTCGGAGAGATGAATACACTAGAGAATGAGTGGACAACATGGAATGGGGTGCATTTTAATATCCGGTGATCAGTGAGGGCATTTCAGCGACTTTTGGTCTCAGAACTAAAGCTCCTTGCATCTGTCTCAACCCCTGTTCATTATTCTGCAAGATCCTCATTATGCTTTACTGTTTATAGCAATGTACCTCCTTCCTGAGATGGTTAATTAGGTCACCATTTTATGAATAATTCTTTTGAGGAAAAATTCGGTTAGAAAGTTAGATATAAAGGCAAATATTTATTTACATTGAGGAAAAAGTACATCTTTTTTTTAAAGCTGAAAAGTGCAAGAATATCACAAAATCTGGAAGCAGTGATATTTTATCTTACTGGTTAACACACTTTTATAATCATGTGTCCCTATTTTGGATTGAATTCCTTTTGTTTAAGTTTCAGAACTCAATAATTTTTTAATATTGAAAAACTACAGAAAATAAAAATGCTTATTCAGTCTCTAGCATGGGAGATTAAAATTTTAATTTATATTTAGAATGCAAAGAACATGCAAGTTGCCATAAAATGTACTGTAGTAGTTTAGATCTCAGATATCCCCCAAAGGTCTTGTGTGTGCAGAGGTGGTGCTTTCAGGAGCGACTAATCAGCGATGCTCACTTTCCATAGCTGAAGTGGGCTCAGGTCAGATGGGGGGCTCCTCGGGCTGACCTGGAAGGGCACACAGCACAGCATCTCCTTCCTGGCTCCCCCTTCATTCTTTGCCCATCAGGAAGTAGCAGCTTTCCTCTGCCAAACCCTTTCACTTTTCACGCCTTGGAGCCAAGCAATTATAGACTGAATTCTCTGAAAAACTGCAAGCTAAACTAATCCTTTCCTCTAATCTGTGAGTTTTGGGAATTTGTCTTGGAGAGCAGAAATTGGCTAGGACAGGTATTGTCATGTTATACTGTAGAATGTACCTATAAACATCCAAAAGAAACCCCCTAGGAATGCGTATTAAGAAACAAAAAACTGAGAGCGGAGAATTTAGATTTCAATCATTTACCCACTAACTAAATTATCTTCTTACAATTTTTCACACCCAATGAACTGAAGAATTTTCCACAGATAGGTAGTTTCTGAATCAGGATGTTTTAAAGCTGGTTTCTGCTGTCGCTGTCATTACTCATCCACTTCTGAGGCTTGTCATGGAACTGCTAATGGAATGTGACATGCAGCACACCTCATAGGCTTCAGGATGGGCTGGTCCTAACTGGGATGGCTGGAAAAAACTGCCTGTAAGTAATGTTTCAAAACTCACATCATTTTATGCCATCAAACTCGGTCATATTTATCCATAGCCCAGCTTCCTATTATCAGATCCTACAAACGCTGACCTCCATTCTAACTGGTTCATAGCCCAGCTTCCTTTTATCAGATCTCATACGTGCTGACCTCCATCGGTGCCCACTGATGAATATAAGGGGGATCGCGGCAGAGCAGGAAAGCAGGATTAGCACCTCCTGATCCTGAGTTTTTTCTCTTAGTCAAAGGTATTTTCTGGGCTTTTTTTTGTTTGTTTGTTTTGTTTTGTCTTTTGAGTAGTAGATCACACTGTCCTCTCTTCAAACAGGGAGCTTTGGGGAAACCCACACACAGTATCTAGTGTAAGATCCATAGGTATTCTGGGGGCACAGACCTGACCCCCTGGCCATTAGGAGCTACCTGCTGAAAAAATGGGGCTAGTTAGGCAATTCATTCGGATTCCTGTGCTCTGAATTTGAATGGAGACAAATCAGTACTAATGAAAACAAATTAGCTTACGTCAGCTGTAATTTAGGATGCTTTGGATTTTAAGAAGTAGAAATTCTAAACTAAATGACTTAAAAACACAAATCATATTGGAATATACACTGAAAAGTCAGTGGCAGGTGGGAGACAGCATAGATTATTAGCATGGACTGGCTCCCTCTGATTGTCTCAGTTCTACTCTCCTGCATATGTGGCTTTGATTTAGGCCAAAATCTTTCATAGCAATAAAACTACAGGCACTTCAGCTTTTACATTCCATACCATCTACAAACTCGGGTAAAAGGAAGCTTCTGCTGGGCTCATACTTACATTCTTGCTTTATCCAGGGGAATATCCGGGCTAACTCTGAAAGGCCCAGTTATGGGTACACTGTTAATACTTGAATGAAGATGGTTAAAACTTCACCAATTGTACTGGGCTGTTTATGTAAACAGAGTGATCATGAATGTTCATTCATACATGTGTGCAGAGCTTTGCTTAACCGGCAGAGCATATCCATAAATCATATCTACAGGGGGCTGGGGATTTAGCTCAGCGGCATAAGCTCCTGCCTTGCAAGCAGGCGATCGTGAGTTCGATCCCCTGTACCAATCAAAAAAAAATGATATCTATATATGAGTGCACATGCAATTTGCAGTCTTCAAAACCTCTTTAAAGCAGATGTGGCCAGCCCTATTTATGTATGGGAAACTGAGGCTGTAATTTTCATGGGTTTTGAAGGGACTGTACTAAGAAGCAAAGAACACATTTTTTTTTTAATCAATCATTCACACCTCCTGGTTGAGGTGCTTTGAAATACTATCTATACCTACTCCCTGGCTTTTGACACCATCTACAGAGTTGCATCTGTGGAGAACAGGCCTGATACTGGTCTGATTTTATGGGTATTTTTAGCTAAGGAAGAGGGGCACATGCACTAATCACCATCTGGCTTCTCACTGCTCAGAAGCATAATCTGACAGGTACCCTTCACCAGCCAACAGCAGCTATGAGCTTTGGAGCCCGTTTTCTATGTGCCACTAAGAGACCTAAAACTGGGATATTTTAACTTTGTAACAGCTCATTCTCTCTCTTTTTTCTTCTCACAGATGATTTATTTTGCTGAAATATATCATTTTGTTAAGTTGTAGATGAGTGTCAAAACGCATTTTTAAATATTACATCTGGTTTTTATGGTAAACTGAACAGAAGAACAAGAACAAATTCAACGTATGTTCTGCCTGCTAACAGAAGTGCCTCCTATGTCTTTGAATAGACTGATAATAACATGTTGTGCAATTCCAGTGTTCATTTCAGATGAAAAATACCAGGTATGTTCGTGACAATAGCTTGACATCACTGGAATAAGTTTATAGGTTCCCAAGGTGAGCACTTTGAAAGACAGCACTTATTTGGGTGAATAGATAAATTCTGATGTATTCCTTTAAAAAAAAATGACCTTATAATTATATAATGTCTCTTTGTATGTAATTTTCAAGACCCACAACAATACAATAATTTAAATATCATATAAATTTTCTATAGCATGGTAAATGCTCAAGATAATTACATGGTAGCTAACCTCCAAGATGGTCCCCAGTATTTCCTTGTATTTATACCGTGTGGTCATCTCCATTCTGTACCATATTTTGATAGTACGATCAACAGAAGTATAGTAGTCACAATGATGGTCACACTGAAATTACATAAAAAACTGTAGCTTAGTATTTATAGTCATATACTCAATAAATAAATACTCAGTAAATTTATAGTATATTTATTATGTACAGTACAAAAAAATTTCTAGTTGCAAAAACTTAGCCACAAAAGTTTATTATTTCAACTGTTTCTTTAAAAAAGATAATAGTGAAATAAAGTAAAAACTCACTGTGGGAAATCCAGATTTCTAGTTTTAAACATAGGTTTCACATACAATAGGTAAAGAAAATGGCCTTAATATTAGTGTTAGATTTCTTTTTAAAACTTTTTTGTGCTTTTTATTATAAAGAGAATAAAACCAAGCAAAATAAAACAAAATAAAGCCAATCAAAACAAAACTGTAAGTGGTACAAACTTCAAAACAAGATAATAGGAAATCAATAATAGTTACCATAATGCCCCTTGTTGTCTTCAAAATAGCTGCCCATACCTCCAGACATAGTAAAACTCAAACAAAACAGAACAGAATAGAACCACTAAAAACAAAACAAGGAGCACAATAAAGGACTTCAAAACAAGGTAATAGTAAATCAAAATGGATCAGAGGATAACAATATACAATGTGGCATCTATGGGGATCTCCTGAAAATGGTAACCACCGTTAATCCTCTATTATCTTGCTTTGAAGTCCTGTATCATTTCCATTGTTTTGTTTGGTTGGATTTTATTCTGTTTTGTCTTGTTTGATTTTATTATATCCAATGGCATGGGCAGCTATTTCAAAGGTTGTTCTGTCTCTTCATGGGAGATTTACAGTGTTTTTCTGTTACAGTAACTTGAACAACAGCTCCAAAGAGAATAGAAAGTGGCTTAAAAGAATGGCTAGGCAGGATATTTCAGGCCAAGTTTTAGCTCTAATTCTATTCATGTGATTTTTGCATGTCATGTGCCTTACCTAGGTTTTGCTTTTGCTATACTAAAATAAGAAGAAATTACATCATAGTATAACATCCCCAAGTGCCCTACACTAAAGCTATGTGTTGACCTTCTTTTATGGTACTAGAGAATATGGTTGAGAGAAAGGGAAGTAGGAAATAAAAGATAATTGGCAGACAGCCAATTAAACAACCCCTTATTTATAACTCTCCTTTTCCTAGACCTGGAGGCCCAGTTAGGTAGACCCTGCTGGTAGAGGCCATCAAAGCTCAGAGCCCGCTAAAAAGATGAGAGTAAAGTTGTATTTGCAACATTTGACAAACAAAGACAAAATACAGATGGAGTTGTTAAAATGTCATCAGAATAAAATGGGAGATATTATTGTCTGGCTAGACAAGGAACATTAAAGATAAGTGGAAGAATCCAAAAAAGAGATGGGAGAGGGATTAGTGAGCAGATACTGTTTTTCATGTTCAGTGGAGATTTGAGTGGAGATTTCAGATTCACTTACTAACATGCAGTGTAGTATTTTTTAAATAATAAAATGGGAGAATTAGTGAAGTCAGTGTTCTATGGAACATTTAATGATAGTACTTAAATAGCAGTACTTTCAGTGGGTGCAGAGGAAGTTTCTACTGAATTCTGAAAGGAACTGTATCTATATTAGCTTTCATAGACATGCGCCCATCCAGATAGGGTAAAAATCAATACTCCTCTGTACTGTGTGTAGACATTACATTAGGTAAAAGTATTTACTGTGTTGTTTGTATACCCCGATACTAGAGGTAATACTTTATTGTTGCTTACTTTAGGAATACAGAATAAAGGAACGTCTTATTGTTTCAAGTTTTGACAGAGGCTTTGACTACACACACATAAAGCCATTTAGATGAATGTTAATTCAATCAACCAGTAAACATTTTGCAATTTTTCTAAAGTATAAATGCTTTGTATAAACTTACTTTTCATTAAACCTTTCAAATCATACATTAAAAGAGAAGTGCCACATTTTGCTGGGCTCATTCTCTTAGATTATAATATACTTGAAATTTTAAATGTAAATATTTGTTTGCCATTATTCTTTCTTGATTGGCAGGGACATTATCAATCAGATCCTCTCAGATTTTTTGTTGAACTATTTTTCAACAGCTGAAAAATACCAGGATTAATCTAACACTGTAAAATCATTGAGGTGCTTCATACAGAGTAGCTTGTGTGTATGAGTGCACACACATGTGTGCTGAGGAGGAAAGAGTTTTTTGTGGTGTATGAATTCGTAAATCTGGGTGTGTGATCTGCAGGCTGGTGGCAGGCAGGCAGCAGCGGTAGAGAGCAGGACTAACACAGAGGCGTATCTGACACTGTGGAAGGGGACGATCCCTTCAGAGTAATGTGTATAAAACAGGAAGAGCGCCACACGCACAGTACTCTGCTTCACACATACATTTAAGGTATGTTTTGGGGAGAGACTTGGAGATATGTAATAGTGGCTCCCCAATAGACTATAAGATTCACAAGAACTCATAATCTGTTTCTTCTTCATTTTGTTGTTTGTAATCTACCTATCTAACATGATACCTGGTACTGAAAATTATTATTTCTGTAGAATAAATATACTGTATAAGGCAATTGTCACATGAATATCTACCAGAAGTAATTGGTATTGTCTCTTTCACATGCCCTGGGTACAGAACAGAGTTGGGGACCCACAGACCCTGCAGAATAAGTTCTTCATTCTCTGAGGCTAAAGGCTGCTGGTCTTGACCCTAACCTGTGGACAGGGAGGTGATACTTTGTGGGAATTACCTTGCCTCCAGTTCACAAAAGCGGTAGCAGTTTGGAAGTGACAGTGAGGGCAGACTTTGTCTTTGTTTTTTAAGAATATCTATGTCTAGCAGCTTTCAAGTGTTTAATGAATTAATGTTATTCTACTTTTTATTATATGCATTTATTTATATATGGTCAGTTATATATTTCTTTACATTTTAAAATTGTCACCCTAAGAAATAAATATTGTGACTCTGAACTTGCAGTGATTAAATTGTAAATAAATTTTTAGGAGATCTGCAGGAGAATCAGTTCAAAGTAGTGTGACCAGCTGGAGACAAATGGAAGACAGTTTAAAGGCACAGGGTGCACACATACTTGTGGGGAGAAGAGCAGACACTGTCAGAGGGGCTTGGTAGGAAGCATAAGAGTTTAAATTTATTGAAATTTAGGTATGAAATTAAATGTCACCTAGTTATAAATAGAGGTTGATGGAGTCTGTGGGTACAGTCACATGACATCCTGTGCAAACCATGTCCCCCCAAGGCAGCTCTGGTGGTTACTGTTGCTGTTTTTGTCATTACTCTGAGAGACACTGTCTGAGTTCCAGATCATATGTGGAAAAGCACTTGTAAAATGCCTGAGTTTTTGTAGATGTGATGATGTAAAAAATGACAACACCTACAGTGAAAAAGTATAAATCCGGGCTTGCATAGAAGGCATACATTCAGAAAAGTTCAACTCAACAAAGAAATAAGTAATATGGTAAATACAGGCTCGTTCAGTGCTTGGTGTCCATGCCTGGAAGTATGTCCTGCTGCACTGAGTGCCTGAGTCCCTCCAAATGGAAGGGGTGGCCACAGGCTCCTCCACAGAAGCCATCTTGACCCCAGCTGTGAAGAAGGAAAAGAGTCCTCCTGGGAGAGCTGCTACACACCCAGCATAAGATCTCACTGGAAAGCCAGGTGAGGTGGTCAGCGCCTGTGATCCCAGCACTCGGGAGGCTGAGCCAAAAGGATCGTCACAGTTTGAAGCCAATCAGGGCTATGTGGTGAGTTCAAGGCCAGCCTGAACTACATAGCAAGAGCCTGTCTCAAGAAACAAAAATCAAAAAACCAAAACTGATTGGAAATTTTAAGACAAAATGGCAGAAGCAGTACATAGTACATGGAGAGGTGGGGTTTTTTTTGTTATTGTTGTTGTTGTTTATTTATTTTTTCAGTGTTTTTTTGTTTGTTTGGGCTTTTTTTTTTTTTTTTTTTTGTACCAGGGATCGAACTCATGATCTCTCACTAAACCCCAGACCCAGGACATGGATTTTAATGCTTTTGTGTGTGTGTATGTGTGCCTCCTCAAAAGTCATTTCACTTTTTTTGTTTCCAATTTGGTTTTTGTTATTTTGCTCAGTTTTGTGTTGTTAACAGAGATCTAAGCCATTGTGAGGTGGCTGCTATTGTTGCAAACAGATTCAGATAGAAGAAACATAGTGAAAGAGGAGACATACTCGGGGCTGCACAGCTCCACTCGCTGCTCCTCCAGGGAGGACAGAGGTGGCCAGTCCATGCACAGGGCATGTTGCTGAGGGCACAGCTGGCAGCCTGCTCTGGAGCAGCCTCTGTGCTGCTGCTGTCCTGTGGCAGAGATGTTCGCAGAGGCCCAGGATGTGTCCATGTGCAGAGCAAGATCACAACAGAGGAGAAAAAGATGTGGACCAGGAAAGGCAGACCAGCGCATTCTTCCTGGTCAAAATTATGAGAGAGAACATCAATATTTTGTTTTTCCTTGTATATGGGCCAGCTGTCCTTGATTAGAAATATGTTATATCTTTTTTTGGATCACAGCGTCCTGGAAGGATAGGAAGAGACTCTATAAAGATACAAAGATTAAATGTGCTTTCTTTTCCATAGATATAAAGAGATAAGTTCAGTGATCTCCTTGAGGTCTTGTGATGCTTACTGTTATTTTCATCCTAATATAAAGAGGAAAAGTAAATTGTGTTCTTTTCTGCAGCGCTGAGGATGGACCCAGGCTCCTGTGTGCTAAGTGGGGTGCTCTATAACTGAGCCACACTCCACCACAAGCTGCTGTCGAAGCCTGAAGAACTGCAAACACCCAAACCATAACCCTTGTTTATGGGTTTCAAGTAGAAAACATATTTCCCTATGTGAGGTAGCAGGTGTTCACTGTAAATGTTTACTGGGAACCAAAGAAAATAATACATGAAACCAAAAATGGAAAAAGCAAGTTTCAGTATCAACTTTGAACTTGGAAATAATTAAGCTGTAAGCAAACTTTAAAAGTTAATCAAATTAGAAATTCATTTTAACAGTCAAGGGAAGAAGGGTGAGCTGCTTTTGTCTGATTTAATAAGTAAGGGTAGAAACAAAGAATTTTTAAAGTAGTGTGTGTAGAGCACTAAACTTTTAAGTAAGAGACTTGTGCAAGCATCAAAAGACAGAAGGTGGCTTAACCAGAGCACAGAGAGAACACAGAATCATTTCCATAGTTCCTAAATATATTTTAGCACCAACCGGGAACAGAAAACTTTTAGATGCTATTGATAAAACACGGTGTCCCAGTGAAAGAAACAGAATGAATATCTGGGGGAAAATTAACTGTCACAGATCTCTACACTCTACCAAGCACCCCAGCAGTGGAAAGTGGATGAGCACAGGATGTACCCTGCAAAAGCTGTCTGCCCTTTACATTTAAGCTAGCCTTCTGATGGAAATATTTCATTTGTAGTTTGTAAGTTTCTGTAATTCTAGAGCTCTTAGAAAAAAATGATAAATCCAAACTAAATCTGGACTGTAGGCAAAGGACAAATGCCTTTGGTCTAATGTGCTGAGTATGTGATATTAGAGACCTTTGACCTACTTCTGTCCACTCAGAGGCCCTAATCATCATAGCAGAAAACACACGTATTTCTCAGCACTGCCTAGTATATCCAAGTTACCCTGTGGCTGTGGAGTTCTTGATGTTCTTCTACTGTAATGCTGGTTTCATTGTTCACAGATGTTTGGCCATGTGCCTCGGGTTACCCAGGTTCACAGGCCCAACAAACAAAACAGAACTGGAATCATATTGAGCATATACATTTGATGAAATAACAGTATATAAGAGAAATAATGTGGCCAGTGCCAAAGGAGCAAAATCGAAGTGCTGTCTTACGATGGCAGAAACACAAATGCAAAAGCTGTTAAGAGCTCAACTCACTATTCTAAGAAAGCTTTAGTGTGTGAGCTAATTCCAGAGGCTACCAGGACAAATTATACTTACATGATTCACACAGCTTTGTTGTAAAGGGCTTGGAAAAGATTTGACTGGGTAAGTGATGAAATGCACATTCTCTTTACGTTCAAAACCCCATTGCACTGATATCTGTCAAAGCTTGTCTGCATGAAGTTGGTTTTTTAATGCATTTTCTTCATTACACTACACGGATTTTGGCAGATGCTTTTAGTAAATCCCTATGTTCAGCAAATCAAGCTTAATAATTTACCTCAGAACATAGCTTTTCCTGGTGCTCAAATGAGCATGTTAAGGAACTTAGGAGGGGAAATTTACTACACAGCTTGTCACCTCTTCCTGGTCCCTGTGTATTAAAACAATGTATTGTTCTTTAACTGACCTCAAATTCATGCCTCCTCATACATGAAAAATGTGAGCAATCAGTGAAGGATGGGAGTAATGGAAAAAATTTGTGATCGGAACCAGAAAAACTGCCATAGAGTAACAGTCCTGCTGTTTATGAGCTGTGGGATATTGACAATCCACTATCTATCCGAGCTCCAGATGTGGAATTCTTACCCATAAAAGAGGAATATAACACACACCTAGTCTATCTGATAAAGAGGGTGTGATGACTTAATAGGAACATTTGTGGAAAAGCTTTGCACATGACAAAGTGCCTTCTAATTGCAAAATATTCTTTCTGTGGAAATAACTCTTAAGTCTGAAACTTGAAATTGAGGACATTTGAAAACATACTATTTATATTTTGATAAAAATTCTGGAGAGATTTGAGCAAGTCCTAAATTACAGCCTTTAATGTATAGTGGAGTCCATGTGATCTGGAGAGCCTGGACTTCTCACTGTTGGAGTCTCAGGAAACCCAAGACGATAAGAACAAGGGTTAAGTCACTCAGTTTCAGGAGCTAAATTTCTGGGAAACACGATCTGAATGAAAGGGCAGCACTACAACCTTTCCTTCCCTGGTTACAGCATCCTCCATCAAGCCAGAATTCAGAACCCTATTTAACACACCCTTTAAGCTAACTGAAGTATTGTGAAAGCAAAATATAGGGAAGAATCCCACATGATGCTAAATGAACCCAGTGGAAGCGGCTCCAAATTGTACATGGGCTAGTTGGCAGACATTTGGGAAAACACTAAGGGAAGTAGAATGGAGGAAAACGTCTCGAAGCCAAGGGAGACTGCTTGAAAACCCAGATCATAAGACCCAGGTGAGTAGGACCAAGACAGAGGAAAGCAAGCAAACGTGCAAGCAGCAGAGGGCCCACCAGGTCTCGCGTCCCAGGGGATTTCACGCGGAGGTCTCCTGTGTGGCCTCGCAGTGCATCGCAGGGCAAAGGAGTGCACTTACTTTTGCTCTGTTCATCTCTGTCTTTTTTTATGGCAGAAAGTATGAACTGTTTAAACATTTGGACATTTCTTGAGTACTTATTATACAGAAGACTAGAGCTAAGCCACACCAAGATATATGATACACACTCTAGTGTCTATATTTTGTTATACAAAAGTCTTCTTATGTTGTTAAATTTAGTTCATTCAGTGGCAATTAGTTGAGCTTCTGGTATATCTGGCCAAATGGAAAGCTCTAGCGGTACAGAGACTGAAAAACAATGTTCTTTCCACTGTGTTCATAGAATCTATTTACCAATGTTTTATCTTTTCTTTAAGTCAGATCCAGATTCTTCAGGAACGTGCTATGCTATACATTGGTGAAATATTTCTTTTCTCCATGCCTTACAAAGGGAATGTGTTGTAGATATTTTACACTTGTTGAATTCACTAAACATTTAGTGACTAACCCTTTGTATGAGGCATCGACACACACAAGTGATGGAAGGATGAAGAAAGTCCCAACCCTGAAGCACTACAATTTTCATGCAAAAGCATAGGCTTTAGAACTACTCAGTTATGGCACATAGTAACTTCCTCATCCACACAATGACACTAATATAGTAGTGGCCAATTAATAGATATATTTTGGTTTAAATAAAACAGTTTATGTGATGGACTGACACAAAATAAGCATTAAATAGGTGGCAATTATTGTTAAATATCACCCTCGTATTTAAATTTATTTAGATATATATGTCATTATTTTACATTTGTCCTGTCTTTTAGGACATCTTCCCTCTCCTTACCGGTGCTCACTGAATTCCAATTGCCAGCATATTTGCTGCGTAAATATTCTGGAACCCGACCTAAGCCATAGATGTCATAGCATCCTCCTCTGGGTATGGTGGAGTCCATGTGATCTGGAGAGCCTCTGGGTAAGAGATGATCTCCTAAACCCAGCGTGGCAGCATGAGCCCTCAGAGAAGCATTTAGGTCATGAGTTTGGTGATATTGTGATAGAATTGGGGCCTTTGTAAGAAGACAAACAAAGATTTTGCTTTTTGTCTTTCTGCTAGGTGAGGACACAACAAGAAGGCAGTCAGATCCCCTCGAAACCAAGGCCCATGGCACCTAACTCTTGGATTTTCCAGCCTCCAGAACAATAAGAAATAAATACATTTGTAAACAACCCAATCTTTGGTATTTTGTTGTGGCAGCCGAAAGTGACAAGAACACCCCACTTTCTGATTTCTACTTTGGGAATTTGAATTCGGCTGTAGTCAGAGTTTTCCCAATACAGTCATGTTTCTTGGTCATTGTTGTTCATAAACAGCTTGGACTTTCTTTTCTTTGATCAGAATTGCCATTAGAAGTCCTAAATCACAGCACGCTTGTCTTGGATAACCCAGTTGTATGTGAGGGTTTTAGAATAATGCTTGGCACCAGGTGTGAATAAGACTTGGTCATTGTCATTGATCTATCCTATATATGAAATGCTTTACATTTATTTCACATTTAAAGGTTTACCAATTCAGAAACATAATCTATGAAGAATTATATTTCTCATTTTTCATCACCTTTAGATTTAACAGTTCATCCCATTTTCCTTAGAACGGTAAAACTTCTGCTCCACATTGTGAGATTCATTGGCCCAGAGGAGCCAGGGAACTCTGTGCAGTCTGGAAGACTAATGCCTCAGAAGTCATGCGCTGTACGGTCTGAGAGGAGAATGGCTGGATGATGGGCGGAAGTCGGTTCACTTAACTTGGGGCACATAGAAAGAGCCCATCCCCAGAGACTCGTGACCACACCAAGGAAATTAGCTAAGCTCACACTACTGGGAACTGAGCAGGTCCTTTCAGAGCTTTAAGAAGGGGTGCAGCTTCCAAGTGTATGGACAAAGTTCTTTCCATGCATAGAACATCATCCCTCAGCTGACTGCACAAACACCAAAGGCAACATTTTCTTTTTTTAAAAAAAAAAAATATTTTCTGTGTCATCGAATGGATAGAAAAACAATAAATCATTCCCCCCAAAAAAATCTCCTGTTCTATATAAAGTCCAGAATTACAATGTTCCATAAAAGAGAATGAGTTTGGGTTCCCAGTGCATGGAAGAAATACAAATTTCTGTAAAGCATGAGAAAGATTTGCATTGATAAAATAAATGTGATTTAAAAGAAAACCCTGAGAACCATAAAATATAATGACTTTTACTCTATTTAATTACAAGAAGCAATAAAAAATTACTTTAACAGGACCACAACAATGTCACATCTTAGACTTATTTAGAACATGGCCTGGTTTGCTTCATATATCTGTTCTTTATTGTAGCAATGTGATAGATGAGTGGAAACAAAACCAATAGCATCAAGTGTCTTTCTACAAACACCGAAAGCAGAGGTTCAATAATGGCACCATTCTGAGGAGAGGGTCAAGCTGAGTTAGAATGAAGAAGGCACTAGAGAATCAGAAGGACCTCCTGTCTTGATTACTTTTCTTTCATTGCTGAGACAAAATACCCAACACCCAAAGTTAAGATTTACTTAGCTGATAGTTTAATTAAAGGTTGAGTTAAGCTTATTTATCCCACAGTTTGTAGAGTTTCAGACTATAATCAACTGGTTCCAAGTTAGGGTGCTGTGACAGAGGGCAACAGTTCATGGCAGTGGAAAATGCCAAAATTGACAAGAGCAAAAGGGAGGAGCCAGCCTCTTTCCCTGCCTTACATTGTACGAGGGCTACCCCCACTAGGGTGGGTGTAATATTCAAACCCCCAATTCCAGCACTAGACAATGAACCAGCCACAGACTCTTGATTCAGCCACCTCCAAAAAGCATACCCCAAGGATCATATGAGACTTTAGGGGGACATCCAGACACAAACCATAACACCTCCATACAGATCAACAGTTAAAGAAATTAAATGATCACCTGTGAAAAATCCATATTGCCAACAATACATAGCCACACTGACATGGTGGCTTTGTCTCATAAAACAACCCAGAAGTGTGCAGATGACACCGTGCCCTTCAAGTGTGCTCTAAGGGAGCTGTGTTGAGAATATTAATGTGTGGAAATGTCTATGGGATGAATCTCAGCTCTGTCATTTATTGGTTACAGTTGCATCTTTGGTAAAATTGGTTTTCATTTCTAGCATAGTAAAAACTAGGAGACTAATCATCAGCTGGGCAGGGTTATTACAAAAGTTCTGTAATCGTCCACATGAGGGTCTCTCCCTCCACACAGATGCATTTTAGTAACTCAGTTGGTTCAGCTCAGTACTGTGGAGACCATTTCAAACAGGAGTAAATTATTTTTTAATGTCAAACATATGGTTATTTGGTATTATCCAGACACAATCAGATTGACTCTCACTTTCTAAACAGATATAGAATCTTTTATTATCCACCCAGATGTGTAATGTCATATCAATGCATCAGGGTTACACTCTTAACTGTGAGTGAGTAGCCAGTGGTTCACTGTCCTACAGACTTACATGCTAGACAGGAACAGAAGCTAGGGCCTTGGACAGTGCTTCTGAGGCACTGTCTCTGTTCATGTGTATTCTGCTAATCAAATCAAACATATGAGGAAGAGGAAAGGAACAGAGTGCTTCAAAAGTTGCTCTCATAATATTTAGTCTGATAGCTAGGAAGCATCAAGACAGTGAATAACCCAAACAAAGATGGACAGCATGAAAGACAGATGGCAAGTGCTCCTTGCAAATTCTGGACTAGTGATCAGAAAAGAAAAAAAAAATCAGCAAACTTGACATTTTAACAATGAAAAATGACACAAGCTTGTATCCAACTGGCTTGATTAAAAAATGATTTTATTCAAAAAAATGAACAGAAAAAAATGATAAACCCACAGTTAGACTTAGTCCAAACCAAAACTCTACTTCTCCCACCAGGGTCTGATTTCTTTCAGTGCCTCAGTTTTATTTTCAATTTGTTTTAATTTTGAAGTTTAACTTTAGATAAGCTACCTTTTTAAATTTTTTGACAAGGTAGCTACCTGAAGCTTCCTAACTTACAATGTTTCATTAGACTAGAAATTTATGCAAAACTGAAAAAGAAAGAAATATCTCAAATACAGCATCATTCATTTTAGGGAATGATGCAGGTGGAGATAGTAGGTCACCCAAACCTAAAGAAAGTTGATATTTTTGGACGTTGGCTTGACAAAGTCATTCACTGGCTAGGACAGAAAGACAAACAACTTTGGCATTAGTCAGCTTTTTCTGGATGGGGCACAATGTCAGACTCCTGCAATTTACAAGAGGAGAGGTTTAACTTGGCTCCTGGTTTTAGTGGATTTAGCTCACACGGTCAGCTGGCTGCAAGGCAGGAATGTTATGGAGGAAGGGTACAGTGCAACAAATATGCTTATCTCATGGCAACAGTGAGACAGAGCTAGAGAGGTGGAGTCCAGAGAGCACACATAGGCTCTGTCCCCATTACTTATCCAGATTCACTCAGAAGTATGTCCCCCCATCCACAGGAGTGTCTCAGTGCAGACAAGCTGACATAGCATGACTGGCAGTCACAAGGATCACACGTACATTTTATTACTCTTTCTTTCAGAAATTTTGTGAGCTGATTGCTAAACTCCAGGCATTAACAAAAACTAAATTTTATAAGGTATATGCTTATGATAAAATTAATTAAAAACTATAGTAGCAAATTCTTAAAACATAGCTTTTGAATAATGTTAATACATTTTGCTGTCAACTATGTTTGATCTTATTTATAATTATTACACTAATATGTTGGAAAAACTATGGCATTGTGTTATCATGCATCTTTTTACAACTGGTTTGTAGCTTGGTATCCATCATGGCAGAACTATTTGTACATGAAATGAGTCAATGCTACAAATCAACTGTTTATTTTTCCTAGAAAATATTTTTTTCAAACTACCAGCACTCTACTGGCGATCCCTGGTAGGTTTCCCCTCAAGAATTCCTTAACAAATCCATATCACTTTCAGCACTGCCCATTCTTTACTTTAAAATCCTTTGTTCACATACTATGGGAGCTATCAACATCTGAGGAAACATCCCCAGATAAGAAATATTGTACCATTCTAAAAATATATTTGAATAGCTCTTACAGGAAAAGAAAATGGACTTGACTTTTAATGAAGAACCTATGGAATTTCCTTATGTAGCAAAGATAACATTTAATATTAATATTTAATACTAAGAATGTTATTCTTTTGTTTGTTTTGGTACCAGGAAATGAGCTCAGGATCTTGGGCTTTCAAAGCAGCCAAAGCCACTGAACTATATCACCAGCCCCAAGAATATTATTCTTTTGTCAAACTACTGAAAGCCAAACATAATTAACCAGCATTGGAAAAGGAAGAGAAACTGTAAATTGGCATGGATATGGGATATATATTCATATATATATACATATATATATATATACATATATATGTATATATATATGTGTGTGTGTGTGTGTGTATGATGTATCATGTGTGTATGATGTATCATGTGTGTATGATGTATCATGTGTGTATGATGTATATATATGATGTTATGGTTTGTATTTGGATGCCCCTCAAGCCTCATGCAATCATGGAAGTGGCTGAATCTAGCATTTGTGATTGGTTCATTGTCTAATGCTGTAATTGGTGGAATGAGTGCTGCATTCACCCAGGGGCAGAGCCAACATACAATGTAAGAGTGAACAGGAGACATGCTTTTCCCTTGTTTTGCCCTTTCACTTTTTCTGTTTATGGCAGCCATGAATAGTTTCCCTTCAGCCACACCACCTTGCCTTGGAGCCAAGTATGGACTGAAACCTCCAAAAAACAATGAGTTAAATAAACCTTTCCTTCCTTTATTTTGAGTGTTGGGTATTTTATCCCAGCAATGAGAGAAAAGTAACCAAGACATATGTATATATCCAAATAATGTATATATCAGCAGTTTGTCCTACTAATTAATGACAAGAAGCTGATGACCACCACTTTGAACACCTCTTGTAACTATAGAGTCCAAAGGTAACTTGTATTAATCTCATAATATCTGAATAAATTTAGTATTAAAATTTATATAACAAAATTTAATGACAAAAAGTATATTTTTCCAGTGATAATATATTTGTCTATTCTCTCAGTAGAATAAAATCTTTAGATATTCAATATGTCCAATATCCTACATTCTTTCTTTAAAATTATTTTATCTCCTCTTTTCCCATATCAGAATTTTCTATAATCATTAGTGCACACATGCTGATATGAGAAAATCTATAGAAGTGTCTTCAAGAATTCTCACGCAGTACAATCACACATGTCCAGAAAGCTGAAAGTTTGTTTCTTCTGGTTATTTTATATGTCTGCTTGATGTAGATTATTGAAATAGTCCCTAAAGTTTTACAAATTATAGCTATTTTTCTTTGACCCATAGGGAGTAAAGACTTCCTTCTCATACACATGGTACTTGAGTCGCAGTCCTGCTGTTTTCAGTGCTCAGTAGATTCTATCCCTTCCCACCTACTTGTAGGTCTGGAGCTGTGAAGTGAAATGTTCATCTGATCTAGTTTTACTTTCAATGTATTTTTTTCTAGATAAGAAACTGCATGCTTATTTAATAACAATTTTGCTTTTATTTGCTCTCCATGTGAATACCCAATTTTTGGCAAAAAGGCCATGTCTATTCTGTTGACTCTTACTTCCTTGGCTCTTCGTGCATTATCTGGAACTTTATCATGGAATAAAACATGCTTGATGAATAAATGAAAAAACACTCACAGAATGATCACTGCAATGGAGAATGCTGATGAAGTTATGGTAGCTGAAGATGATAAATATTTAATGACTTGGCCATAGGTCTATGAGTTAGAAATACACAAGCTGTTTCTTTGAGGTCCAAAACAGGGCCAGATTCAATGGAGTGAATCAAGCCTTGGGCAGGATGCCAAGGGAAAGCTGCGGGAGAAGAAGATGGGGACGGCATTGGTAACATGCAGATGAAGAGGTAAAGAGAGCGTGATGCAGAAGCAAACACAGAGAAGCAGGTGCAAGCAGTAGTGCAATTGTCACCACCAGGATCCCTGTTCTGTCACAGCAAAGTGGCTTTGATGACGAACATCTAGAGCATTCATTGTTTCATTTAGCAGGTGTTTATTGAGCTTTTTTGTGTAGACTAATAAGGTTATATAGTGGGAAACAAAATATATATAAACATTACAGCAGAAAATGTCATGATTTTGGGAGAATTATATCATGATTCTTCAGATTTAAATTATCCAATTTTAAATGGAAGAGGAGAAAGGGAAAGACTGAAAATCTTGTTAAGACTGTGAAGAATTTCAAGTAAGAAGTTGACTAAATTATGTACATCACAGGACAAAGAGCAAGAAAACAAGTAAGTGAAAAAGAACTTGGTTTAGTGAGGAAATGCAATGGGATCCAGAAAATAAATCATGGTACACCAGGACTGTGAGAGTAGTGAGTGTACCATAAGGTCATAAGCTGCTGCAAGGCAGGGTGAGTTTAATAAGAGGATAGTCTCTGCAATAGGGATGTTTGAGTACTGTTTGGAAAAAGTGACAGTGACGATGAAGACTAGCAAATATGTTTAGATTTAAGAAAGAGCATCGCAGAGCAAGGACATGTGTTGCGTGAGTAGAAGCAGCCAGAGAGGAAAGGACTGCAGTGCTTGAGGGAGAGTGATAGGAAGTTGGGAGAAACGGGGTGGGAGGAGATGGGCTAGGGAAAGATATCGAGTGAATACTAGACATCTTACACGGAGGACAGAAATCTGAGCAAGCAGATAGTGAAGTGATGTTGGAGAAAGATGTTCTTGCTATGTCCCAGATTTAAAAATGAACTCTCATTATAGGTACAGGATTTGCATGACAATTTGTGTTTTTACTTTCCTTTGTTTCACTGTATCAATAAGTTCTGCAGGTTTATAATAACCACTTTGCAACATTTTAGAGCCTCACATACAAGAAAAAATTCTAGAATAATACTTACTTATCAAATTGTGGGTTTAAAGGAGTCTTCATTGTTATCATAAGAAATATAGGATAAAAAAGAAAAAGAAATACAGGTAAATAAGTAGTTTGTTTTTAGTTGCTTATTTTCTTTATTATTCCTTGATTAAATTTAGTAGTTCTCATTGTTTTAGATTTATGTCAATGTTTCTTACGGTAAAACACTTGATGAAATAATATTCTGCCAAGTGTGAATACGGTGGATGACTCTTCACTTCTTGCAATATGATTTCATAATGATGGAATTCATATTACTTTAACATTCTGGTCTCCATATTTTTTTCTTTTCTCTGGTATAATAAATTATATATTTGATCAAAGAGGTTCGTAAAAGGAGTTGAGGATGTGTGACTTCCTTCCCGTCCCCTTCTAGAAGCTCCACTTCTTCTCTGATCCTTGGTGCCATACATATTGGGAGAGTAGAACTCTAGGAAACGGCTTTGTATTTGTGTGGGTTGGTGTGTGCCTGAAGTCTGGCTGTCACATGTAAGCTTGGTGTTATGCACCACCTACTTGATTCCTATGTTTCTCAACATTTTTTCAACTTGGAGAAGGGATAGGAATATTATTTACTATATCCATCAAACTCTAAGAGAAATGAATTAAAAATAAAATATAAGCTATTTCTCAAAATATTGTTTTAACTTTTGGCTTGGAAATCCTATAATTAATTTGAAGGACTGCAAAAAGAATATTTGTTACATAAATTTGGAGTGTACTATTCTAAGGTTATACTTAAAAGCCATAGTGATTAATGTGCAGAAACAGTACGCAGAGCAGAATGGTAAGAACGCCAGTGTGAATGCTTGCAAGTGGAAGTTATGGACCCTCAGGAAGAAGGGGAAATAGCAGGGATCTATTGATAAGGTAGAAGTGTAGTATGTGAAAGGCATAAGCAATAAGTAAGGAAGAGAAATATAAGGAAATAATAAATGGGCAGGGAAGCAGTCCAGGATAACAGTAAGGCCGTGAATATGGATGTGAGGTCGCAGCTGAAGTTGTGGTGGTGACTGTCACTGGCAGTGGGAAAGCAAGACACTGAAAGTTCCCTCTCTGGAACCAGTAATTCAGTAAGATGACAAGTTTTTGTATATAGTGGTTAACTTGCTTACAGGCCACATTCTTTTAACAAAAGCAAAACTCACCATATTTATAAGAAGTGCCGGACACTACCCTAAGCCTTAGTGACTTAACAAGACAACCGGAGAGTGTCTCACAGGGAGAATGAAATGACACATGAATAAATATGAAACACATCACATAGCAATCTGCTATGTAACCCTAAGAAGGGATGAGATACAGAGCGAGAGTTTGGCTTTCTACTGGTGCTCAGAGAAAATGCTGGGCAGGTGAGGAATTCTTACCTTGATAAAAGATGGATTAAGTGATGGATTAAGTAGGAAATGTTGTGAACCACAAAGGACCCTGGGTTCTGGGTCCATGACAGGAACTGCTGTGGAAAAAGGGCTTTGCCTTTTCCCTCTGAGCCAGGAATCAGCACATGCTTCTTAATTTGGTCTTATTTAATTGTCCATCTGATTATATATCCTCCACCATATGAGACCACGTGACTAAATATATATAAGTCAGGAAGAGGAAAAATTACACAATCTTTTTAAAATATTGGAAACCTACAACCCTATTATATAATTTGAGTTGGGCATACTTTGTTAGTTTAATAGATGAGGAAATTGAATTTTTAAAAATGACTCAGTTAAAGCTGCATACTGATTCTGATGCTCAACCCAGGCCAAGGCCAAGCTTTCCAATTGTTTTTTATATCACTGGAATGTGCAGACCACTCTCCTTAAGCTAAAGTGACACGTCTGGCTAACTTTGCATTACATACTGAGTAAGTAATCATTAAAATAGATTTAGGAAAACAGTTTCAAATACCTACAATCACACAATTTTGACACATTTTAAAGGCATATTTTGGACACATCTCAGAGGCCCAGAATGGTTGCTCACCAAAAGCAGACTTATTTGGGTTTTAGCCTATAAGAAAAATAATTGTTCCACAGGCAACCACTCTATGTACATACAACATTTCTTTTTCATTTTTTGAATCTTCTCTGCCTTCTCTTTAGTTATCAAAGGTATTCTCCACCAGCAAACAGGTGCAGACAACACCAGTTCCATTCCCCTGTTCAGTGGCAGTGAGGGCAATGATCCTGCGTTACCAATGACAACTCATCTATAAGCAAAATCGCCAGCAGACAGTGGCTTAATCAATAATAATCTAAAAACCTACTATACACTTAGCCTATCATAAAAGTCATGAGCTCTTAATGTTTTTTACAAAGGTGGCAAAGGGTATATGAAATCATTATGCATATCAAAAGATTTTGATGAATTTGAAACCAGAAAAGCAGGAAACTGGGCATCAGGAAGAGCCCTTTACTGGTGGGGAAAGGTGGGAGACATTTATGTGGACATTCTGCTGACTCAGAGAAGATATATGACAATCCTCTGAAGAGGTGTTCATATTCCCAGTTAAAATCACTAAAGCACCTCATAGGAATGGAGGAGACCCCGGGATGTGGTCAGCAAATACATAATTAGTCTAAGTAAACTTATTGAGGTTCCAAAACAAGTGAGAGCTAGTCTGTACCATGAGGAGTTTGCAGATAACTATTCTACTAATCTCTGTTAGTTTATCAAAAAGAATAGTTTGTGTTTTCATAGTTTGAATGTTTGATCATTTTTTATGTCTAAGTCTTGTAATATGAACAAGTACTTTGGAGATAGCAATATACAATATATGTGTTAATTTCCCATTATTTTGTTTTGAAATTCTGTATCATTTTTGTCTCTCTTATGTATTTTTAAAATAAAAATGAAAAAAAATTGAAAGAGTAATAAAATAAAATCTACAACTGAAAAAAGAGAAACACAAGCCCATAAGTAGGTGTTCTGAATAAAATAGGCACTCTGAAGACTGTCATCTTTTGTCAGGTTTGTTAACAGAATGCAGAGAAGGTGACCCACCTAGGCTCAGAGAAGTTGGAAGGTTTCTTTGGATGGTTTTGAATTAGTAAGAGTTGTTAATTTCTGTTCATGTTGTTTTTCTGTCTGTGATGCAGAGTTCATCCGTACAAAACCAGAGTCTCTGTCAGCGTTTACAGCGGGAAGAATCTTGGAACCCATGTCCAGCGCCCAGATGCGGCGAAACCCGTCAGTGGCAACAGCCGAGACAAATGGAGCGATGGCATGGTCTGCAAGGCTCCAAACACATCTGCACAGGACCCTGGGGTGAGCAGGGCCTGCGCAGTGTTGTTCATTCAGTGTAGTAATCCACCTGGCACTATTAGGAAAAGCCAGTCGAGCTGATGAATAGAAAATAGTTCTCATCCCCTAGGAGTGAACCTTCAGGGCTTTACAGGACACTTGGACTGTTTTAAAATGCAGGCTTGTCTTTCCTGTGCCCTGCAGGAAAACCCTGCCTGCAGTCCTAAAACTGATATTATTCACTGTCATTTTAGGTATCTAATAAACTCTCTCATGCCTACCAGTAAATAAATCTTTAGCTTCTAAAAAATATCCTTCAATTATCTTTCCATCTAGGTATAAAGGAAAGCTTTACATATTAGCTCAGGATCAATTTAAAACTGGATAAAGAAATATATACATACGTAGTCAGCAGATGGCACAGGTTTGCAGTCACACCCAGAAGATTCGCTTCTGTACAGACTTCCTCCAAGGACAGGAAGAGTTCCCCAAGCTCACACACTGAGGTGCAGTTCTGCGGCAAGAAAACACCCACGTAAACAAATGCGAAGCCCACCTCCGTGTGGAAGGTTCATCGTTTTCAGGGTTTCATTGAGTTGTTGACTTGAAAACAATTAAAAAAGAAAAGCTCTATTGCATGTGTGGTGTTGACTTCTCACTGCGTCTGTGATAAGTTACCAACTTAAGTACTCTCAGGTCTTCACCGCCAGTGCCAACTACTTTCCAGCCCTGGAGTTGGACACCCCGAAAGGGTCTCCCTTGCCTAGTCACGGGCTGCAGTGCGCCCCGCCATGGGCTCTCGTGAACAGCCCAGTCTGCATGGCCAGGGCGCCTTCTTTGCTCTGGTCCAGCTTCCTCCGTGGGGCCTTTCGTCCTCCACCCTAAGGACCTCTTTTTTTTGTTTGTTTTTGTTTTTTATTGGTACCAGGGATCGAACTCACGACCGCGAGCTTACAAGGCAGCTGCTTGTGCCGCTGAGCTAAATCTCCAGCCCCCTAAGGACCCTCTGGATCTTGCTGAGTCCCAGGATAATCTGAGACAGTCTCTCTGCCTCACGAGCCTTAAAGCAATCCTATCGGCAAAGATTTCCTGCCATGTCATCTAGTACTCTGTGGAGCATGGAATGCTGCCTGGGGTGTTTACTTTTCATCACCACTTGGAGGAGTGTGACAGCTTTCACCAGGAGAGAATCCCTCCTCTAAAAAGGAAATAGTGAAGAAAAGAACCTAAGACATCAGAGTATCTTAATAACCAGCCCAGTCAACACAATGCAAATGAAATGTAGGATTTTAAGCTTCACAAAGCAGATAAACGTCAGCTAATTAAGAGAGTATTTCTAATTTGCTATGTGTTCAAGGACACACAAAAAGTGAGTCCATTACATGATGTAACTCTATAATATGCGTGAGAAGAGGTCTTTAAAAACACTTTATCTGCCAAAATAATGCTACAATTTTAACCTACTGGCCTAAAATTACACAGATATTTCAAAAGTAATTTAGAATTAAGGGCTGCAAAGGCTTACAGGCAACAATGTATCCTAAATGTGTAAGACAGATGCCTGTTGTAACAGCTGATGTTCATCTACACTCTGTGGGGACACAGCTAAGGCCCTGCAAGGGGAGAGGGGGCGGGAGCTGAGAAGGGTATCAGCAAGTAACCTACTGGATAACAAAACAGTCACACATAAATTGCATAATAGATGCTCCATTACACGTAGGCTTGCTTAAGATTATCGTGAAATTTGCCACTGTGGGGATGAATGATCACTATTCAGCAATCATATTTAAACATGTGGATGTTTAAGAAATAAGCAAAGTTTGAAGCAGTAAGATTAGTCTCCCCCCCAAAAAAAATGGGTTAATAATTTTGTGTATTTCTTATGGAATGCACTCATAAAAAGGACTTTTAAGAAATTGTGGCTGTGAATACATTTCTCAAATAAAATTTAAATTGTAAAATTAAAAAAAAGAAATTAAAGTACTACCTGAAAAATGGGGACTTAGTAAGAAGTAAAAGGGTCTTTAATTATCAAATATTGAAAAAGCTAAGGCATCAATAATACATTTAGTGTTGCCTGGTGTTTGATAGTCATATATTATTTAATTCTTTTGGAAATCTTGTGAGCTAGACATATTTATACCCATTTTGTAGATGAGTATCCTTGAGAACAAAGATACAATAATGATGTGGATGTGATATAGTAAATTTGGTGCAAGAGAAAGAATTAAAAAATATAACTGCTTCTTCCAGTGCCCATATATTTGACTACTACATCATGTTGACTTAAATTTTTTGGAAAAAATATCTCCACATTTCATTTCTTTTACATTAACAGATACAAGTACTTTTCTCATGATAAGCATAGGGATTGATGTTTTTTATTTTTATTTTAATTTTTTTTGCTTTCTTGAGGCAACTTCTCACTGAACTACATCTCCAGACCTTTTTAAATTTCTTTCTCTGTTTCTTTTGTTTTTGTTTGTTTTTTGAGACAGGACATCACTAAGTCAGTAAACTGTCCAATCTTTCTGCCCCAGAAGAGATTTTAAAAAAAACAAAACAAAACTATTGTTAGAGATAATATTGTGAGGGTTAGATAGGTACCTTACATAACATTTCCAAAGACTATTATCTACACTTACAAAAGGAAAACAAAATTTATTTAAGAAAAAAAGCAAAACTATTTAAGCAAGTAAAGTGTTCCTACCAAATGCTAGACACTATTCTAAGGGCTAGCTATCTAATGATGAAAACGGCAACAGAGTTCTTTGATAGCTCACTATTTAAGCAGAAGGCAAAAGCAATTGGATTATACTAAAGTGATAACCACGTCAGATGATATTACACTAAGGTGGAGCTGGAGGGTAATTCAGAGCAGACACAGAACTCCTTTCTAGAGAGCCGACTGCAGCTTCTCAGGAGCTCAGCACTTAGTGAGGCAGAAAGGCTAGCTCGAAGCTCTCTGAGCACAGGCCAAGCCTGGGTTGGGGAGGTTGCTGAATTAGTCTTTAGTCTCAAGCATGCCTGAGCAAGCACTTCATAACTCTCAGGTTGTGATGATTAAAATTTTCAGAGATAGCCTACAGCAGTCATTACATTAGCTGCTTTTGGAAACGCCAGCTAGTTAGTGGAGAGTCATGAGAGAGAGTGGAGTGACTAGCGACACTGATACAGATTAACAAGAGCCAGTGAGTAGGACTGTAGACAAAGAATGAACTTCATTCAGCCTGGAGGGAATGGAGCTCTTCCGCTGATAATACCTAATACCTTCCCAAATTTCAAGAATATTATAATGCAAATTTAACCAGCTCCTCTTTGTTGTAGTCAAGGGTTGTGAGAACAGTTACAGGACACAGAATTTATAATACTGTTTTATGATGGTCACTCAGAGTTAAACACAAGTGCTGGAAATCTGTCCACAACACTAAAGACCCAGAATACTCAGCCAAGGGCCTGGATCCCATAGCAATGTCCTGCATGAGTCCAGCTGAAGACCTAGAGCCCATGGACAATGCCTCCCATGAGTCCAACTGGAGGCCTAGAACACACGAGATGGACTCATGCCAGTCTGTTTTATGGGTCCATACTGGGAAGGCCCAAAAGTCAGCTATGGAATCTAGAAAGTCTATGCCAGTGGGGTGAAGGAGCTGTGCTGGTAGGTTGAGGGTTCCACACCTGGAGCTGAGAAGTGATGCTCAAAATAAGAACCAGGGCTTCCCTGAAAAGTACCACAGCCATCCTCAGTGACAAGGAGGTTCCAAGCTCTTCTGATGATGAAAACAGTTGAGTAATACCAGAAGCCAGCACGGCAAGCTTCTCCTGGAGATTAAACAGCACACATCTTCCCCTCCAGAGCCAGGAAGCCATGCTTAATGTAAGGACCAGAGCTCCCCCAAAGTGAACCATGGCCATTCTCACTGACAAGGTCCAGAGCTCCTCTGATGATAATGGTTGCATTCATATCAGGGAAGCCAGTGTGACAAGCTCCTCCAGGAGAACAAATGGCTCAAAACAGCAACACCCCACTCTTCCTCTCCATGCCTCCAATAATGCTGGCAGCTTTCCTCAGATGGGCCATCTATACGCAGCACCATGCTGATTTAATTCAACTGGTGTTAAGTTGACCAGCAGTTTTTAGTCCATAATACTCCTGAAATCCTGGTTTCCTGTAAACCTAACAAGTGGAAGAACTGATTTAAAAGCCTAAGACCCAAATGGTCATTTAAATCCACAGAGCCACCTATGATAGGTGACCACTAAACACATCAAAGGAAATTAGTAGAGTTTTATTAGAAGTAAGGAGAGGAAAGTAGCTTCTGGATTTCCAGGAGAGACTGCGCGGGCTATAAGTCATCTGAGGCTCCTTGTCAGTGTAGATTTATACAGCAAAATCACAGCGCAGGTGCAACATGAGTCAAACTGCCATCACCCTATGGGATTGCAAGTACAGCCACGGAGCTAATACCGATCCAACAGGAAGACATTTTGGGGAGGGGGTGGGTCCAGATCTATGGTCACCCATGCACCTAGGGTGCTAATTACAGTATACTCCCAAGTCATCCTTTTCTCTTCTAGGAGGCAGGTAGACCTGGGCACTGCATCTTTGTCTCAGGCCTGACCTTCTTCAGATGGGCCTCTAGCCATGCTTCTGATGCCTTTATTTTTTGTGCTGACTTCCTTTGAGGCCAGAAGCCTGAAGAGACCCAAGCCCTTCCTCTGGGGGAGACAGAAACCAAGAGCAATCCAGTGAGGAATCTCCAGCAGGCCCAGCTAACTGCTCATTTGCACCTCTGTAGCCCTCCTCTGCCCCTGCAAGCCACCTTCTGCTTTCCAGCCTATCACATAGTGATTGTTTCTCTAGCAGGTTTTCAGAAACCCTGAAGCTCCCCATGGTGGGAAGCTCAGCCTCAGGACCCTAGTTCCTGAACAGATGGTCCTTCCTAAAATTCTTTGATGAGTGTCTCTTTCTTACAGAATTCCTGCAACACTTCTGGCCCACTGGCTGGGAAGTGGACACCAGGACCTGAAGATGAAACAGGTGTTTGTCCAGAAGCAAAAGGCTTGCCCTCACTGGGATGTGGTTCTGCCCAGAGCATGGTTGGTGTCCTGCCCAGTGTGGAGCAGCTTCACTGGGGCAGGTGGGTCCTGTCCCCTGGACCCTTGCTGCCAAAGCTGAGGAGAGGAACACTCATTCCAGAACGTTTGAACCTTGGCAGGGAATCTTTGGGGACCAGTCGAGACCAGGGCCTCCTGAAAAGTTGGAAGGGGAATCTGATCACCTCCCAGCCCCCATCTGAGTATGTACTGATGGTGGGGAAACCCCGGCCTCCAAGGCAGGGGCTGAAACTGGGTAGCCAGCTGGAAAAGTTGTGCACCTGTGTGTGCATGACAGCTTGGGGAGGTTCTGACCTGAACAAAGGACCCAAGTGGTAGTGGGCTCCCGATCCACAGTTTGTGACAAACTCACACAGTTTAAAGCAGTGTCAGACTCTGGCTTCTGAAAAAAGTGAAAAAAGCCAGTGGAAGGGGCTCTGAAATATCTCTGTGAGGAGAGCAGACAGAGAGAAATGAAGCCAGTGGCCTCTCCTGTCACCCCTTCCCATCCCTTCTCCCCCCATCATGCATGAGCAGTGTCTCAAGGGGAAGGACATGGGTGGGACTCACAGCAAGTCACATCCCTAGAATGTGACTTAAGAAATTTCAAGAACAGGCTCTCCAAGGATTATGGTGCCAAGTTGATCCCCAGAAAGCTTCGTAGCTTCTGCAAGATCCATTGCTCCTCCTTGGGCTGGACTGGCCATTTGAAGACTCACTAGACAAGGCTGTCATCTATCAAGTCTGGATGACAGTCACTGGGAACCCCAGTAATCTTGACAAGTTTACTACCTTGACTCATGGTTATGACTGGTCACCAAACACCCTGCTTGGTAAACAGGGTCAATTACTAGGATTCTGGTCACTAGGACAGGGCCAACCAAAAGAGAAACAAAGCCTTCAGTCCCGTTCAAGTCCACCCACCCATTCTCCAGGGGATGTCAGAGGATTGACACCCCCATTCTGTGTGCAAATATCATCTTTAGGGAATGCAGCCAGCTAAGACTCCTCCCTCCTTGGGATCCTGCAAAGAGGAATGGAATCTATTCTTGACAAAGGCAGAAGGGAAACCTGCTCCTTGGCAGAATGACAGATGGCCTGGGATCTGTGCTGAGAATATTCCCTCGTTGGCTGTCAATAGCCCCACATCCAAACTGAGGTACTAGCATGAGCGCAACCTGTGACAGTTAAACAGCACCAGGCCCAGGAGAGGCTCTAGAAGGGGTTGAGCAGCACCTGCGGAGCTCCCCCAAACTGGAAAACTTGTGCCCTGCCAGTCAGTTTGAAACATTTGATTGCTCCCGTTACATAAACCAGGGACCCGAGACTGAAAGGGAAATTACAAGAAAGCCTGCCAAGACCAAGTGGACCAACCTGATAATAAAACATTCCTTCTTTTGTGTAAGCTTGTCTAATAGCTGGCCTTAAAATGTGACCTGAAATATTCCTTTGCGCAATCCCTTTCCTTATTGCCTTTGTGTAATGTATGAACTTGCAATGTAACTTAAAATGTAATAGGACATTTCTTCCTCTGTGTACCCCCCTCTTTGTATAGCTGATGGCCTTACAATGTAACCTAAAATGTTTAAACTTCCTTAGCAACCCAAGATGCCACCAACCTTCCAATCATAGTGTGCTGAATCTGCCTCTCCACCTCCCTCTTACATTCCCCCTAAAAGCCCTGAAACTCTGCCCGGCAGGGCTGACTCTTTGGGGGAGATTCTAGTCAAGCTCATCAGTGTAATAAGCTGCCTCCTAAACTTCCTTGGTGCTGTTTCTTCCCGTATTTCATCTGTTTTCTGCGCAGGACTACCAGTTCTGATTTGCCTCTAGGTTCTAGAGGCCTACTTGTGTCAGAACTGGAGGGTTCTATAGTGCATATCACCACTACAGATTCTTTTGGGGTCACTCTTGGAGATTCGTGCATAAAACCATTCATTAAGTGATGGCTACTGCCAGCATTTGATAGATAGCATTTTGTGTTAGGGGAGATTGTGTGGTTCATTTTCTTGTAAAGCAATTTCCTGTGTTCCACCCAGGTCATGTTGACTTCTGTTTTCAGATGTGATGTCAGCTCAGTGCTGTTCACCTGGGCTTGCTGGCTGTCTGGTTCAGGATTCAGCATTCCTGAGAACACTTAGTGCTGCAGAGAAGCGAGAGCTTGGTGTGGCAGTTTGGTGCTTAATTATTGTTTTGTTTTTTTTTCCAGGAGTAGGAAGAGATTACTAACCTGTTCAAGATGAACTTCACCCTCCTTCATACCCAACCTTTACTCTCTACTCAGCCTCTGCCAGCCTCAGTAGCCTGGTTTAGCTGCCTAGACCGAAAGGAGGCCTTCTGCGTACAACCTGCCCCTGCAAGCCAAGACCTCTTTCAGTCCAGTGAGAAGACCCACAGACAAAGACAAAACACAATATACCTGGATTCATTTGCCACGGGGGTTCAAACTTTCCCTATGATTTTAGGGGGAAGCTCTCTTCAAGGATCTACACGCTTTTCCTGCCTGAGGAGCTGTACCCTGCTTCAGCACGCAAACTCCTGGCACACAGGCACCAGCCTATAGACTTCTGACCTCCTATCGGAACACCTCTTCAAATGTGGTACAGGTACTAAGAAAAAAGACTCAACTCTGCCAAGGTCGTGTAAGGCACCTGGGATTCTACCTAACCCAAGGAGAAGAAAGGTGGGGGTGGAATGTGAGAGCGCTATCCAAACCACAAAGGTACCCAAGGGCCGAAGGCAGGCTGGAGAGTTCCTGGGAATGGTAGGATTCTGTCAGCTTTGGATCCCAAACTCTGATGTTATTGTGAGACCCCTTTACTATGCCACAAAGAGGGGTGAAAAGGAACCCCCAGTCTGGTCTGGGACCCCAAGCAACTCTCTGCTTTCACCAATCTCAAACATGAATTCCATTCTTCCTCAGCCTTTGAACTTGCAGACTTCTCAAAGCCCTTCATCTTCTACATCTCCAAAACACGTAAGACAGGTGCCAGACCCGAAATAGTGGCATAGAAGCCTTGATAAAAGAAAACAAGAAGGGGATCTAAGAGGCATAAGGGTCTCAAAGGGGGAATGAGGCAGTAAGCCCAAAGATACCCACCTCCCTCCTCTCAGAACAGAAACCAAAAGCAATAGTCAGAGACACCCACTCCCTCTGAGATACTGAAACCAAACACAAGGCAGTGGGAATCCAGCCCATCACATAGTGACAGGATCTCTCACAGGACCTCAGAAGCTCAAAATCACCCCAGGGAGGGCAGCTCAGTTTCTGAGTCTCCTTGCCAAACACTCCTTCCAGAAGCTGCGTGGTGCTGCTCTTTCTCGGCAGACTTCCTGCAGCACCTTGGGAGCACAGCCTGTCTCTGTACATCTATTTCTGTCTACTTAGCTGCCGGTAACACCACTGGACATTCAGCCTCAGGTGCTCAGGGTCTGTCTGCTCACCTCTGACCAAACCAAAGGAGCACGAATGTGTGGGTAAGTAGGAAAAACGATGCCTCCAAGCCAGCTCCGAGGAGATGCCTCGAACCACCATCTCCCCAAGTGCAGCAGAGCAGGGATGTTTTATAGAAGGTCCAGCGGGACAGTGCAGAGGTCACACCTGCTCTGTCCCTCCCAGTGGTCTTTAGCTCATCATTGTCCCCTCCCAGGGAACATAGAGATGCTGGCCTCCTGGGCTGGCATCTGTATATTCCAGTGCTCTCATCTGGGCTGAGCAGAGACAGGAGAACCACTTGCCTGAAGAGAAAATAATTACTTTACATCACTGGCTACATTAACACTTTTCTAAGTGCCAGAAACACGGAATCCTCTTGGATCATGATCCATACCTTTCTTCTATCTTACTATTACACATTTTTACAAGTTTTTACCTTCTTTGAGGGTTAGTGCCCTTACCTGAAGAATGGAAATATTAATAATTAAAACTGTAGCATGTATTTGAGTAAATATCTGTCATATTTTAAATCCTTAAAAAGGAGAAGTCAATTTTCATGTCCAGAAGTATCTACTTCCTCTGGAAGAAGAGAAACTTGATCTTTGGGCCTTGTTTCATATTGAGTATTCATTTGTATGAACTTTTTGACAAGCCAGAGAAGCCCAAGCAGGGGAGACTCTACTAAGACAGACTGGACAGTGAGCCACTTTGGAAAGAATAAGATGAGTTAATTTCACACCACCCTCAGAGCCAAAGTGAAACAATAAGTGCATTTATCTGTTAGGAGACAGGACTGAAGTTAAGCTGCTGGTAATCCTGGGAATTATTCAGAGTTTCCAAGGGGAGGTGGTGGGTGGGTAGAAAGAAAGAAAACCCACAGGGCTCTAGGTAAATCTTTGCAACTGTTTACAAGACAAAAAGGAACTCTCTATAGAAACCGAATATAAACAGCATATGTTATTAAACTCAAAACACATGAAAGAAGAAAAGAAAGTCACATATATTTTCTCAGAGTGACAGGGTCTGAGTCAAGATTTTAGGGAAGTTGAATAAGGCCACAAAAAAGGCCTTGGCATCTTCCAAAGATCATTAAAATATCCCCCTTTCCCCAAAATAAAAGCATTTGCCTCTTTAATATGGATGAAAGCCCACAGAATACATTAAATGCTTAGCATGCATACCCGCTGTCATGTGGTGGGAAGAGCTGAAGCTGCATAATTTAAGCTTATAATTAGATAATGAAGCTCTTTCCTGTGGAACCTCTGGAAACAGATGGAGATTGTTCTCCAAAGGGCTCTTTTTAAAGTTTTCGTTACCATTTCATTACAGGGGATAGTGAATATCATTTGTTTGAAAATTAATCTCTATAAAAGCATCTGGCCAAGTATGTCTGTTTCTATTACTGGGTAACAAATCATCACACACTGCTCCACCAGCTCACAGTTCTGACTGATGGCTGGTTTCTCTGGTTAGGTCTCATAAGGGTGAAGTCAGGTGTTCATTTACTCCATTTTTCTTGGAAGTTTTGTGTCCTCTTCCAAGCACATTGTCATTGGCTAATTCAGTTTTTCACAGGCCTAACACTGAAGGCTGTTCTCCCACTGGCTGTCGCAAGGGGCCTTGGCTCAGCAGTGCATCAAGTCCTCAAGCTTCAAACCTGTGTGACTTCTTCCTACCGCTTCTCAGAGAAAACCGTCAGCGTTCAAAGTGGTCCACGAGTAGATCAGCACCATCCAGAGCTCTGTATTTGAAGGCAAACTATGCCATAGAAGATGGTGTGGCGCATCTCCTCACATGACGGCTCTCAGTCTTGGAAGCCATTTCTAGAATTTTGTCTACCACACCCTGGATGGTACTCACAAGGAGTCTTCTGTTTCACTGACCCAGTATCAGCAGCTTTTTTTCTTTTATTTAAAGAAAAGCTTTGCCAATATAATAACATTTCACTGTGTCACTCTCAGAAAACTGAAGGTTGGCTTCTGGGTTAGTTTCTGTACTTCTGAATGTATTCATTTCATCAAAATTTATTGAGCTACTCTATGTGCTAACTCATGTGCTGGGCTTCCTAGGTACAAACTTGTAGAAGACAAGGTCTTCTATTCACTCAGATGCTGCATCTTAGTGTAGATATGCTCATCACTCTGATAGACAAAACTGGATCGAGCTGTGGGGACACCCTCCCCTCTTAGCTCTTAGCAGGTTCAGCGTAGTGTCTTTGATCTATGTGACAGAGGAGCAAAGACCAAAGAGAGCTTTACAGATGGGTTTTATCACTTACAAGTTATTCAGTCATGGGGTTATTTGTGTAACTTTTTCCAGCCTGAATTTATTAATACATTTAGTGAGAAAAAAACCAAACATACTTCCTAGGTTGATTGGAGAATTATAAATAAAACTACACATATAAAAGTGTACAGGTAGCTTTTAGCATATACATACTTGTTCCTCTTTCAGAAAAAGGCTTTTTTTTATCAGGTTATCTGCAATATTAACCACAAAAACTCAGAGTGTGAACAAACTCAGGTTATGTTTTTTTCTGGTTTGTGATAGAAAAAAAATGGTGAATTGCCCCAGCTGCTGCCCTATCAGTCGGCCCCTGAAGTTTCCATTTGTAGGTTTTGAGCCAAGATTTGGTGTATGGTGCCTAACCCACTGCTGACATGTGCTGCAGTCAATAAATATTTACACTACTCTGTGTCTTAGAGGCATTGGAACCCACAGATAATAGCTATCTAGTGCGTGTGTGATAACAGAAGAAAGCCGACTACCACCATTCTGGCCTGAGCAGAGGCCACTTGCTGTGCTTGTTTCCCTGCCACAGAGGTGTCCTGGTCAAGGAGGCCCAGGACACACAGCTATGCCCTACCACTCCCAATAGTTATCCAGCCCTGTTGTTGACAACACCACCCAGCTCCTGTGCATTCTCATGACCTGTGCAGGGTGAAGAGCCACGGCTCCTTTGGACTGAGCCCACCGTCTCCAAAGCTGCATTGTGACTCTTTCCTTTCACAGATCAACTTCTTTAGGTTCATGACCCTGTGAAGACCTGTATCCTACAGAAGCTGGTCTATTTTCTAGAGCTGGGAGAGCCCCTCTTGGATTTGCTCTGAAATAAACCTGTGCTATTGATCTCATACCTCTATTTCTGTTCTTTCTTTTGCCCTAACATTTTGGCACCCAGTGTGGGGGCAGAGGTCAATTGGACACTCTGCTGTCCTCCATCTCTCCCTTTTGTAACTTGCCTCTCTCTCTCTCTCTCTCTCTCTCTCTCTCTCTCTCTCTCTCCCCCTCTTCCTCTTTTGTCATTTGCCTTTTGCCATTTCCTGCTAACCCTCCACTCAACACTGGACACTTCATTATCCAACCTAGTAGAAATTCTGGCCCCTACCTTCCTCCAGGTCCAGCTGGGAAGTGTAGGTCTGCTCCACACAAACAGGGGTTCCCACGGGGCAGGGCTCTGGGGTGGATTTCTGCAAACACTGGAGCAGGGACACCTATCTAATCTCCCAGAAATCTCCCACGGGCTCTTCTCTGATGTGACCGGGCTGTATCCACAAGAAGATTTTGGGGTTCCTAGTCCTGTTTGGGGCATCCACCAACATGGGGCTACAGACTCCTGGCTACTCTCTTAGCTGCTATGGGTTCCCAAATTTCTCAAATTCTGGCAGATGCCCTTTAGGGTTGTCTTCTAAAAGGGGATATTTAGCCTAAATGTCTCATATTTTATTCAGGATAGACAATGCCAGCCAATGGCCTGAATTTAGTACACCTGACTTACAAATTCTTCATGACCTTGATATCAACTTGCAGAGAAACAGCAAGAGGCAGCAGGGCCCTACGCCCATGCTTTCTCCACCCTCCACTCACGTTCCTCTCTTGGCCAAACCTGCCGTGCCCACCAGTTATCCCCGCTGTGAACTCCTTAGACTGCCCGGACCAAGCGGCTGAGCTCTCTCGTGCAGGCTTCCTCCTCTGCCCTGTTTGAGCCAGTGCTGCTTCCCCCTGCCAGCAGCCCGGGGAACAGCTTGACCTTCAGCCCCTCTTTCCAGCTACCCACTCCCTGGAAGTCCCCTCTCCCTCAGCTTTGTACATGCTCCCTTTCTAGGAATGACTCATTACAGATTGAACAGAGGCGGGGACCTGTCTCTGACAACCCTAATGAGCATAAAAGGAGTTCCTCCAAGTATCCCAGGCGTTCAGCCTCACATGGCAAAACATATCTGATTGATCTGACTGACTTTGTCCTCAGTTCTCACGCTGGATGAGAGAGACTTCACTTGGCAGGCAACTGAAACGTATGCAGATGAACTCCACTGCAAAACCCAAACAACCCGATACACATGATGGAAGGTCAAGCTGTCCTCAGAACAGCCCTATTCACCCCTCCTGGGCTTACCAGGAGGGGCATCTCAGCCTTTAAAAGAGAGATCACATGATCTGGCTGGCATGCAAAAGAATTCAAATAAGGTAGTAAACCATGCTAAGTTGAGAAAGAATACTAAAGGAATTGATGAAAATCCCACGCTTTTGATGTCCTGACTAACAGAGACTATGGCAAAATATACTAATACAGATTCTGAGTCCAGAGAAAGACAGGTCTTTCTCAATTTCCAATTCATTTCTCACTCTGCTTTTGACATTAGAGAAAAGCTTCAAAAGTTATGAGGGACCTCAGACTCCGAGAAATGAGCTCATAAATGCCTCCTTCTGCATTTATAACAACTGAGAAGTTGATCAATGGGCCCCAAGGAAAGACAAACTAGATTAATGCACCAAATCCTTGCCTCTGCTATTTATCCCTCTGGCACAGGGGCTTTTGCCACCCTTCCTGGCTCCTGTTACAGATGTGGCAATGATGGGCATTGGGAAAAAACTCTGCTCCAGTCCTCCTTCCCGCAATGAGGCCATGCCCCATTTGTGGCCAACGGGGACATTGGAAGGTGAATTTCCCCCACCAGGAATGCTCTTCCACCTAGGGTAAGACCTCACACAGAAAGCCCTAGCCCACTTTTGATGACCTGTCTCGCCTACTGGCTTTAAAGGTGGAGGATTGATGGTGTCTGGGATCCGTTGTGCCCACGTAAAGTAAGCCCATGGAGTCAGCAGTCAGGATGGTAACCGATAATGTCATTGTTTTTCCTTGTGGATACTAAGGCAAGCATTTCTGTTCTTGAATTCCAAGGGGCACTTGCTTACTCTCCTTTTCTTATCATTGGGATGAAAAGGATCTGAGAGCTAGTGTTAATATATCCCCAGGTTTTTGTACAATAGGGAAAATGACCCTCCTACATTCACTCTTAGTTACTGGCCATGCCTTAACCCTTACTAGGCAGGGACCTTATGTATAAACTACAGCCATGCTTTATATGACCCTGTTCCCTGAGACTACAAGATTCTCACTTCTCTGCAGGTAGATGAACCTGAAACAATCTGCCTGATCCCATCCTGTCTCCATAAAATTACCTCTTTTAATCCCCTACTGGGACACTAGTACCCTGCCAAATAACCTCCCACCACACTTCCATAAAAATTTTACTGAAGGATCTTACTTATCTTATTTTAGCTCCTCAGTACTTACTTTCTCCAGGAGTAGTGAGGGAAATCAAACTCATTATTGATCAACTTCTGGGGCAGGAAGCAACTCTTCCCATAACATTCCTATTCTTCCTGTCCAAAAGCTTGTCTTTCTACTTACTACAAAACCTCCACAAGGGTAACACTGCTGTAATTGCTATCTGTCCTATGGTACCCAACCCTCACACTGTCCTATAATTTGTGCCCCACTTCTTTGGACAGCTGGACCCCATCTATTAAGGCTGACCACTTTACCTCAGATACCCCCTGACACAACACACTTGTCAGTCTTGGACCTTAAAAATGCCTTCTTCACAACCTCCTTATCCCCCTGCTCAAAATTTCTTTGCATTCAATTGGATTGGCTTTAATTGTAACTTCACACAGCAATTGACCTGGACAGTTCTGCCACAGGGGTTCTGTGACAGCCCCCATCTCTTTGGAGGAGCACTTGACAAGTACTCTCTGACTCTGACCGAAGTTCTCATGTCCTGCTGCAGTATGCTGATGACCTCTTCCTCTATAGCCCTGCAAAGGACACATGCAGCACTCAGACTGTTTTTTCCTTAACTTTCTGGAAGATAAGGGTTATGAGGCCTCTAAATCAAAGTCCAATTCGTGTCTCCAGTGGTAACTTACTTAGAACTCTGTTTATCACTCCCGACATCAAAGAAATCCCAGAGGACACAAAAAAACATGATTTCCTTTCTGCCCTTCCCCAAGGCTACATGAGTACTTCTCTTTCTAGGAATTAATGGGATAATTTAGGCTTTGGACCCATAACTTTGTGCTCAGCCAGGCTACTTCATGGTGCCTTCAAGGGTGAATTGGCTAGCCCCTCGCTCCTGATGCTTCATTAACTCACGCATTTCAGGATGTGAACAAGGCCCTAACTCAGCCCCTGCTTTATACCTTCCCTATTCTAGTAAACCTTCCCATCTTTGCATCCATGCTCCGAGGTCACAGGCACTGGGATTCTTGGCACAGCCTGAGGAGACTCCTTGCTCCCTGTACCCTACTTCTTTGGACAGCTGGACCCCATCTATGAGGGCCGACCACTTTGTCTCAAGGTGCTGATGCTTCTTTCCTTATTCTTAATACTCAGAAAATAAATTTCCATCAGCTCCTCAAGGTCTAGTCCTCCCTTGGGTTATAGGATATGCTAATCCTCAGGGCTGCTCATTCCATTTCTCTGCCTAGAAATCAGGTCCTACACACTCTGGTCTCCTTTCACTGCAGGACCCCTCTAAACCATGCCTCACTTATATCCAAGCCTGGTGGGGGGAATTTCAGGTGACCACTTCTGTGATGAATTAATATATCTTTACTTAAAAGTTTTTCACCATCTGACTTCTATTCTTATCACAGTTGTCCCTGACTGGTTTGCTGATAGCAGTGCCTCTAAAATGCCCCCTTATAAAACCACATACATTCTAGTAAAAGGTTATCATGACAATGATTGCACTCCCCCAGGGAAGTAGTTAGGCTACCCCACTTCCAAATCTCACCATGCAGTCTCCTCCCAGGGACATCGAAAATGTACTCCTTGGTGGTTTTACCCTCTAGCTATCACACTTCCAGGAGTAGCTATTATTGAGGTAGACTTGGTTCTTAGCAAAACATCTAGCCCTTGCATTAAATACCACTCATAACGCCATGACATCGTTAATGGGCAAAACATCCCAAGTGGAAAAAAGAATTTTACAAAATTGCATGGCTTCAAATCTCTTTAGAGCTGTCCAAGTGGGCAGCTTTCCCTGCTCCATACAACATGCTGTACTTTATAATCATGACAGTATAATTGCAACTCTCCAGAAGATAGATATTAAGGTCCAAGGCCATACAAGAAATGTCTCAGGACCTCCAGCAGAGTTCATAGGGTTCATGGAAGTCCACGGTCTTACCTTGGATTCTTCATTTTATAGTATTTGTGTCCTCTTTCTTCTCGCCTGTTTATTATTGCCATGCCTGATCAATATTTCAAAGATTTCTCACCAAGAGGATTGCCGACACTTCAAAGGTACTTGCTAAAGACCACATCAATACAGTTTTTCTTCTGCAGTGTGGATGACCTCCTCCCCACACACCCACACCCAGCCCTAATCAGCAGAAAGCAGTCAAGGAAGAGATACACCACCCATTTTCCTTATCTAACAGCAAAACCCGGAATTAGGAATCCAGCTACCACCATCCTAGTGTGAGCAGGCAACCCTTTCCCCTGCTATGTTTTACACCTGCTGCAGAGGTACCACCAGGGGTCCATGAGGCCCCATAGGCACAGCTACACTCCAACTCTCAATCACTGATCAGCCCCACTCTTGACAAACAAAACGCAACTTTCCCTCTCCAAAGTCCCGCTGTGATTTTGTCCTTTCACGCCCCTTTTTATGCTCATGACCCTAACCAACATTATGTCTTGTAGGAGAGCAAGCTAGTCTGCTCCCTAATGCCCAGGTGACCCCTCTCATTTTTGCTCTGAAACAAGCCTGTCCTGCTGAGCCCAAACTTCTCCTGATTTCTGCTTTTGTCCTAACAATAATAATTACCCTTAAATAGCAATAAATCAATTAACAGTACAGATCTTCTCAAAGGATTTAGAAACTGTCCCTGGTTCATGTATGCTAAGATCTTCTATGCAAATAATCACTCTGAAAGTCTTCCTTGCACAGCTGATTTGCTTAGCAGATCTTTCTTTGTGCAGATAATAATATAATTAATATAACATACATTACTCACAATGTCTGGATGACTCTAGATTTTATATCAGAGGAAACTGAGTAAGTAAGAGAAGCATTGATGTACATTGTTTTTTCAAGTTTCTTTTCAGTTGGGTCCTTTGTGAACTTGTGGAATTCACTCCATAGAAGACAGGTGTCAGACCTAATTCTGAGAAGGGTTTCCTGTGGGTGTAAATAAATGGTAGAAATTTGAGATGATATCTCTTTTAGCCTTTCCTGATGAGTGACTTTGAAAAGATAAACAGATTCAAATATAAGATAAGGCCAGGAGAAATCCTATAACCAAGTTGTCTAAATATTGTCAGTCTCTGAAATTTAACCGTAAAGGTTATTCACGGTAAAGTCTTAAAAAGCTCACAGTAATTTTGTGATTCTGGATTGGAAAGGAACGTCAATTAAGAAAAAAAAAAAGATCTTATTTTAATGTTTCTTCTTCCCTTCTTAATCATGTTTTCTGAAAAGGAAATTTGTAGTGCATTGTGTACAAGACAGATGAGGACCACTCCTAGTCTTTAACCAGACTTTGCCATAATACACAGATCTGTTTTAATCTACTTAATTGACTCTATACTAATTTAATACAGAGTTATTGAAGAATATATGGATGTTTCTATCATTTTTATTACTTGGGGAAGAATGTCAATCTCTCCCTCATCCTCCCACAAAGATTATAAAGATTTTAATATATATTATGTAATATACACACTACAGGCATATATACACACAAACATATACTTATGCACATATGTGTAGTCTCCCCTTCCCTACAATTTTCTTTTCTACCATTGCAGTTACCTGTAGTCAGTCACAGTTTTAAAATATTACTGTAGTATAATGAGGAATCAAGATACTCTGAGAGAGAAGCAAGCCCTCCCTGCACAGCCACTGTGGGGACAGCCAGACACCAGCCTGTCCAGTGAGCCAGCAACACTTGCAGACTGTGGGGGAAGAGAGCAAGAAGGCACCAGGAAACAAGCCCACTCTGTGTATCAGTACCATGTGTGGGCTGTGGGCGGACAGCCAGATACCAGCCCCTCCTAATGCACAGACCGAGAAACAAGAACAGCTAAACCACCCTGCCCCACCCCACCCCCTGCCACCGTAAGTGACCTGCTGATCTGGCTGAAATGATGGCTGAAATGATGGCTACAGAGGCAGAATACAATTTAATGTCTGTAGGTTTAGTGTTTCACTGGCTTTGCAGGTCTAAAGCTGGTGGTCATCTATTCAGAGGATAACAATATGCAGTATAATATCTACGCGGGATCTCCTTCTGGGGGTGGTGGCAATTGTTGATTCCTTATTGTCTTTTTTTTTTAAAGAGAATAAAACAAAAGAGGACAGATCAAAGCAGATCAGAACAGAACAATGTAAGCAACACAGCATTTCACAAGACAATTGGATATTAACAGTAGCTATCATAATGTCTTTCTTTGAAATAGCTAAGCTTAGCTTCACACACAATAATATCAAACATAACAAAATAGAATAAAACCACTCAAGAGAATGAAAGTATTACAAGGCATTCTGAACCAAATAACCGGAGATGAACAATGGCTACTATATTATCTCATTTTCCATAAAAAATGGAGAATGGAAATGGAAAACTATACTACATACTAAAATCCAATAAGACACAATGTGATAGAACCAATGGTAATAGAAAAACAAAAGCATGATAGGACTTCAGAACAAGATGATATTAAATCAGCAATGGCTGCCATATTGTCTTTTCTTCAAAGTAACTATTCATACCATCACATATAATAAGATGGAACAAAACAGAATAAAACCATTCCAACCAATGAATGAAAACATAAGACTTCAAAGCAATATAATGGTGAACGATGATGACCATAAAATCTTATATACCCTTACCATTTCTTACACTAGGGAGATTATACATTATTTATACATGTGAGTTTGATTTATTTCACTTATGAGTATGGACTCAAGCTGCATCCATTTATTTATAAATATCTCAATGTGGTCATTCTTTATAGCTTAATAGTACTTCATTGTATAAAAGTACTACAATTTTTTTATCCATTCCTCAGTTGATGGGAACATAGGTTGTTTCCAAGGTCTGGCTATTACAAATTGTGCTGCTATAAACATGGGCTCACGTATATAATGGTGGTATGATGTTTTCAGTTCTTCTGGGAATATGCCTAGGAGTGGAATAGCTGGATCAAATGGGACTTCCAATCCCAGCTTTTTGAGGAATCTCCAGACTGACCTCCACAGTGGTTGCACCAGTGTATACTCTCACCAACAGTACAGAAGAGTTGCTTTTTTCCCACAGCCTCTCCAGCATTTGTTGTTGGTAGTTTTCTTGATCCTGGCCATTCTTTCTGGAGTGAGGTGGAATGTCAGTGTGGTTTTAATTTACATTTCTCTAATTATGATGAAAATTTTTCATGTATTTATTTGCCACTAATATTTCTTCATCTGAGAACTATGTGCTCATCTTGGATGCCCATTTTTGGATTGGGTCTTTGAATTTTGGGGGTCTGATTTTTTTTTAATTCTTTGTAAGTTCTAGACAGAAGTCCTTTATCTGAGGGACAGTTCACTAAGATTTTTTCCCAGTTTGTGGGTTTTCTTTTCACTCTGCTGATTTCTTTCTACATGCAGAAACTCTTTAATAAGACATGATCCCAGTTATTCATTCTGGGAAGTATTTCCTGTGCAGGTTGGTTCTTGTTCATGAATTCTCTACCTACCCCTATGTCTTCAAGATTTTTACCTACTTTGTCTTTCAACAAATTTAGTGTTTCTGTTTTAATATTTAGATCTTTGATCCATTTAGATTTTAGTTTAGTACATGGTGATAGGCATGGGTCTATTTATTAAAGAGACTATCATTCTTCCAGTGTACATGTTTGGCCCCTTTATCAAAGGTTGAGTGTGTTTGTAGTTGTGGTTGTATCTTCTACTCTATTCCATTGATTTTCAAGTCTGTTTTTATTCCAGTACCATGTTGATTTTATGACAGTAGCTTTGTAGTATAACTTCAAGTCAGGGAATGTTATGCCTCCTGCTTTGCCCTTGTTTCTTAGAATTACCTTTGCTATTCTAGGTCTCTTCTGGTTCCAGATGAATTTTAGGGGTGATTTCTCTAGATCAGTGAGGTATGTTAGTGTATTTTCATTGGGATTGCATTGAATCTGTATAACAATTTTGGGAGAGTGGCCATTTTCACAATATTTATTCTTCCTATCCATGAACAAGGGATGTCTTTCCATTTTTTGAGGTCCTCTTTGATTTCTTTTTTCAGGATATTATAATTTTCCCTGTACAACTCTTTTACTTCTTTCATTAAATTAATTCCTAAGTATTTCATTTTTTTGGATGCTAGTGTGAAGGGTGTGCTTCTCTTATTTCTCTCTTGGTGATTTTGTTGTTAGTGTATAAGAAAGCTATTGATTTTTGAGTATTGACTTTGTATCCATCTACATTGCTGAATTTATTTATTATATCTAGGAGTCTTTCAATGGAGTTTTGGGGGTCTTCTATGTAGAGTATCATGTCATCTGCAAATAATAATCATTTAACTTCCTCTTTTCCTATCTTTACTCCTTTTATTTCTCTCTCTTGTCTAAGTCCTCTGGCTAGTATTTCCAGTACTATGTTGAATAGGAGCAGTGATAAGGGACATACTTGTCTTGTGCCTGATTTCAAGGTAAAGGCTTGCAGTTTTGGGCCATTTAATATGACACTGGCTGTTGGTTTGTTGTAGATGGCCTTTATCATATTGAAGTAAAGACCATCTATTTCAGTTCTCTGTAAGGTTCTTATCATGAATGAATATTGGATCTTATCAAAAGCTTTTCCTGCATTATGTGATTCTTACTTTTGGCTCTATTGATATGATGGATTACATTTATTGATTTACGTATGTTGAACCATCCCTGCATGCCTGGGATGAATCCCACTTCGTCATGGTGTATAATCTTCTTGATGATTTACTGCATCCTGTTTGCCAATATTTTATTGAGAATTTTTGCATCTATGTTCATTATGGAGATTGGCCTGTAGTTCTCTTTTTTAGTTGGGTCTTTCTCAGATTTTGGTACTAGAGTAAAATTTGCTTCCAGGAATGACTTAGGGAGAATTTCTTCCCTTTCAATTTCATTGAAGAGTTTGAGGAGTGTCGGCATTAAGTCTTCTTTGTATTTCTTGTAGAATTCCACAGTGAATCTGTCTGGGCCTGGGCTCTTCTTTGTTGGTAGAGACTTAATTACATTTTCAATTTCTTTAATAGAAATTGGGTTATTCAGCAGTTTTACATCTTCTTGATCCAGCTTTGGTGGTTCATATGTTTTTAGGAATCTCTCCATTTCTTCTGTGTTGTCGAGCCTATGAGAGTAGAGGTTTTTGAAAAAGGTGTTGATGATCTTCTGTATTTCCACAGAGTCGGTAGTGATTTCACCTTTTTCATTCTGTATGAGATGAATTTAAGTCTTTTCTTTCCTTTTTTAAATTAGGTTGGCTAGGGTCTTATCAATTTTATTTATTCTTTCAAAGAACCAACTCTTTGATTCATTGTATTCTTTTCTTAGTCTTTATTGCATTAATTTCTGCTCTGATCTTTATAATTTCCTCCCTTTTTTGGCTTTGGGGTTGGCTTGCTTTTCTTTTTCTAAATGTTTGAGGTGTAGTATCAGGTTGTTTATTTGTCTTTGTTCTGTTTTCCTAACATGGGAATTCAGTGCAATAAATTTTCCTCTGAGGACCGCTTTCATTTCACCCCAAAGGTTCCAGTAAGTTGTTTTTGTATTTTTGTTTGCTTGTAGATATTGTTTAATTTGTTCTTTAATTTTCCCTGTGACCCACTGATTGCTCACGAGTGTATTATTCAATTTCCATGTGTTTGTTGGGTTTTTGCAGTTACTTTTATCTTTAATTTCTAGTTTCATGGCACTATGATCCAATAACATGCATGGGGTAAGTTCAGCTCTTTTGCATTTACTTAAATATGTCCTGTGGGTTAGTATATGGTCTATTTTAAAGAACGCCCCATGTACTGCTGAGAAGAATGTATATTCTGATGTTGTTGGATGGAACACTCTGTATACGTCTATCAAGTCCATTTGTTCACAGGGGTGATTCAGTTCTGTTATTTCTTTGCTGATTTTCTGTCTAGTTGATCTATCCCTTTGTGTCAATGGCATGTTAAGGTCTCCTGTTATAATTGTGTTATTGCCTATTTGATTTTTCATTTCTGTTAATACTTGCTTTGAATAGCTGGGTGCTCTGGAATTTGGTACATATATATTTAAGATTGTTATCTCTTCCTCTTGAATTTTTCCCCTAACTAGTATATAGTGACCTTCTTTATCTCTTTGGATCATTCTTGGTTTGAAGTTCAAATGGTCTGCAAACAGAATAGCTACCCCCACTTTTTTTGAGTTCCTGTTGCATGGAGTATTGTTTTCCATCCTTTGACTTTCAGTCTATGAGTTTCCTTTTGAGTTAGATGGATTTTTTGTAGACAGCATATGGTTGGAGGTTTTTTCTTGATCTATTTTGCCAGTCTATTTCTTTTAATTGGTGAATTGAGGCCATTTACATTAATGGTTATAACTGTCATATATTGGTTTATTGTTAACATGTTATCTTTCTGATGTTGTATCTTTACCTTTCCATTCTGTTCAATTGTCTGTCTTACTTAGTGGTTTTTTCCTTTATGTATCTAGAATGTCTTTCAATATTCTTTGTATGGTTAGCTTGGTTATCATGAAGTTCTTCAGCTGTTCTTTGTCATGGAAGTATCTTATTTCTTCATCCATTTTGAAGGACAGTTTTACAGGGCACATCAGTCTGGGTTGGAAGTCATTTTCCTTTAGGATCTGAAATATTTCACTCCATGCTCTTCTTGACTTCATTGTTTGTGTTGAGAAGTCTGCTGTGAATCTGATAGGTTTTCCTACAGGTGATCTGTCTTTTCTTTTTAACAGCTTTTAATTTTCTATTCTTATGTTGGATTTCTGGGATGGTGATTATTATATGTCTGGGTGTAGTTTTGTTTTGGTTATGGCTAATTGGAGTTCTATATGCTTCACTAATCTGTATGTCAGTTTCTATACTCATGTTAGGAAAGTTTTCAGCTATTACTTCTGTAAATAGCCTGTTGATATCATTTATGTTGTCCCATTCTTTTTCATTTATTTCTATTAATCTTATGTTGTTTTTCTTTGCATCATCTTGCAGTTGTTGAATTTTTATTTCCTGATTCCTTGTTATTTTTAGAAGATCTTTCCTTTCCTGTTCACTAGCTGCAATCTTATCTTCAACATCTGAGATTCTATCTTCACTTTTGTTGAGGTGATTTTGGCAACTTTCAATAGAATTTTTGATTTCCTGTATATCTCTTTGAATCTGCTTCATGTATTCTGTTTGTTTCTCAAACTGTTCATTCAGGGATTCTATCACTTTGCTTTGTTCCTCTATTTTTTTTAGCTGTGTCTTCTTTAAATGCATTCACTATTTCTTTCACTACTTTTATCACTTCTTCTTTTACTGGGAGAATATTTATGATTTGAGTTCCTTCATGGCTTCCTATACTTGCTTTTCTATTTCAGTTGATATCATTTCAGGCATTTCAGGTGTATTACTAGTATTTTCTTCTATGTACATGGCTCCTAGGCTTTCTTGGGATGGGCTGGAGGTCTGAGATTGTATTTTGGCCTTTTGTTTTGTCATTTTCCTATATTTCTGTGTTTCCAGTGATGTTCCAAAGCTTTCCCTGCATGTGTTGGAAATTGCCTCCTGTGCCTTCTGTTACTGGGACTCATGTGGCTTTGGATCCCCTCTCGCGGTGGGCCTGGCTCCCCTGGTTGAATGAAGGTCACTGTGTGTGGTCCACTCAAGCCCATGGAACCTCTGGATCCTGGTCCAGTGTCCTAGGGGGCTGGGCATGCACCCAGCTGCCTGGCTCGATGCTCCCAAACTGTTCCTGTGCCAGTGCAGGCAAGTTGCAACTAACCTTGCAGAGGCGGTGTGGGCCTGGCTCCCTCTATTGTCTTGTTTTGAAGTCCTGTGTCATTTTCATTGTTTTGTTGAGTTTGGTTTTGCTCTTTTTTTTTTATTATATTCAGTAGCATGGGCAGCTATTTCAAAGATAACAAGATATATCATGATAGCCATTTTGGATTTACAATTACCTTGTTTTGAAGTCCTGTGTTGCATTCATTGTTTTATTTTTATTGGTTCTATTTTGTTCTGTTTTGTTTGATTTTTACTATGTCTGAAGCTAATTGCAGCTATTTGGAAGATGGCAGGAGGCATTATGGTAATCATTGTTGATTTCCTAATGTTTTAAAGTCCTATGTCACTTATACTGGTTTCTTTTGATTACTTTGTTCTCTTTTATTTTGCTTGGTTTTACTCTCTTAAAATAAAAAAATTAAAAAAGATACTTTGAGAGAGAAATCACATTCAAATAAATGTTACAGCATATTATTACAATTATCCTACTTTATTACTAGGTTTTGTTGTGGTTAATTGGCTATGGTGCCTAAATTATAAATTATGGTTTATCACAGGCATGTATGAATAGGAAAAGACATAGTATCTGTAGAGTTTAGGACTATCTGAGGTTTCAGCGGAATGCACTAAGGTTCCTGGAACTTATGTCTTGTGAATAGCTGAAATATAATGGACATATATGCTATTTATATATATTAAATCATGTATTACTCCTCTACAAAGTTATCTCTGATTTTTTGGTTTAGTTACAAACCATGTTCTCTGTACCTTGTCCTCTACATGTGTTTCTAATGGCCCTCTTTGAAAACTAACATATTTCAATGTATTTTGAATTATTTCCTTATTGGAACATCTCTTAAACCATTCAATAAAATTATCTGAAATAGCATTAACATTAGAATTCTATTCAGGTACATAACTTGGGCCTGATGAAGAAAATGCTCTTTGATCTGGAATAAATTTGTGGTCAGTAGATTTAAATGAGTCAATCAGCCGGCCCATGCACATGTTTACCTTGATTGGATTCTGTATGGCTTATGTTATTGACAACTTTTTGGTCTAAAATATATAAAATTTTAGACATCTTCATTTTCCTGCAAGTCTAGAGAGTTTGCCAACTTAGTGGAAGGTGGCTTTCAGTTAAAAATGTAGCAAGATTGGTTACAGCTGTTCCCTATGACCGCAGTCATTTGTGGATTAGAGGGAACAAGGCTTCCTCCTTTCACGTTTCCATCTCAGAACCTGTGGTCACCTTATTTATGAGGAGAACAATTTTATAAGTGCTGGCACTAACAAACATAATATAAAATGGCAAAAGTGTGAACTTCAAAATACAATGCCATTCTAATAATTAAAATGCACTAGCTAATATATCTGTTACATGAGTATTTTAGAAATACTACATACTTTTCATATAGATTGTGTATGGGCAGCACATTTCCTCACCCAAAAGATATGATATAATTGGCTTCTTTTTCTCATTTTTATTAGTATGTGTTTGTAGAACATGAAAAAAATTGCACATGAAGTAATGATTATATTCATTGTGTGTTTCCTATTAACTATAAGTACATATTTAAACATTTTTCATTTTTGGAAAAAAGTCACAGACTCACTTTATACTACAACTTGATATTTGAACTCTTGTGGTATTAAACATATTTCACAGATTTAATTTCTTATATTTTAGGAAAAAATCATATGTATAATTACAATCACAACAAGATTAGAGTAACAATTATTAATCTCCACTTTAAGAATACAAACCTAAAATTTTAATATATGCCTGTTCTGTACCTCCTCCTCTGTTTCCATTCTATCATCTGTCACATTGCAATGGCTGAGCTACTTCTATATAAACTGACTCTTCAAAATCTAAAATCAAATACCACACACAAATCTCAGTTTAGTTCTTTGGAGAAAGTGGTTATTTAAATAGTTTTCAAAATTTATTTTCCCGTTTTGAAAAATCTCTGTCCACCAAACAATTTGAGCTTGCTGAGTTGTCACACACGACCATGAAAGTGTTTATGTTCAAATTGAATTTTTAATTTTTAAAAGTTTTCAACAAAATAACTATTCCATTTCTATCAGATACAGGTACTCCAGAGCTACAGTTCAGACCAGAACATCAGCATGAAAGTGTGCATTAGCCTTCAGAACCAAGCACACAGAAATGATAATTATGTCCAAATTCCTGGGTGTCCCCCTGGGGATTGTTTTGTTGCCCTGGACAGGAGATGAATCTTGTGTTTTCAGATTCATGTTGGGAAAGGCTAAGATCATTGACTCCACGAAGGAGAATAGGGTGGCAGGAAAAGAAACACTTTGTCTTTGGCAGTCAGCAGTCTGTCGGTATAGCTGTGACCAGCTCATGAGCAGCTTCCATGATAAGAGCGGGAAGATGTGGATTTAGTTGTACATGGTAATTGTCCTCCAAGACAGTTTAGTCCACAGGGTTAGGGGAAATTGTGATTTGTCTCTTACATTAAGGACCTTGAAGATTTTTATTTTAAGATGTATTGATTTTTATGAGAATTATAAGACAAATCATCATGTTTTGGAATTGTTTATGTAAGTTTTATTACACTAGCTTGTGAGTCAGGTAGTGGACAGCAGTTTCAAGAGTGTCTCAACTCAGCCCAAATTCTTACTGTTTATTTTAAAACATGCCCTGAGGACGCTTTAGTCATCAAATAGTTATGAGAACCCCATGTAAAATAATCTCAGCATTTTCATTTAGCTTCCTTATGGATTATGTAAGGGTTTCCAAAATAAGGCAAAATATATTTGGTTAGCTTTTTTGTACTTTATGAATCTAACCACCACCTCCACCAGCAAACACCATTTTTAAAACAGCATATGGACATAATACACATGTGGCTTTGGCTTTGTCAAATAGGTCACTAATGAGGAAGAGGTATGGAAGCAAAAGTCCAAATCTTCTTTAAACAGTAGCAAATAAAATGACCATGAGTCAAACAGAAGAATTCCCATAGAAAAGTGCTTGCAAAACAACCCAGGGTAATGAGTATACTAAGGATGTTTGGGGTCAGGGGTGCTGAGACTTTAATACTACTCTCTTTTTGTAGCCAGGGAGCCTCTGACAAGTTACGTCTCCTTTCTGAGTCACTCTGTTATCATTCTTTTCCAAGTATGCAACAGGAACAATGGTATCTCTTCATCCCCTTACTCTCCATATATGATATATACGAGTGGCTATGATGTGCCAACTACTTTTCCAGTGCTAAGGAAATAACACTGAACAGAGCAGAGAAATATTAGTGAAGAAAAGAAAGGCAGAGCTTCTACGTTTGTAGAACTGACCTTTTAGTGAGGATGAATAAAAGATAAGCGTAATAGTTATACGCTTATTATCCTGAAAGATAAAGCGGGTAAGGCTCTACGATTAGAAGTACTAGGGAAAGTTGTTAAACCATTGGCTAGAAAGATCTTCAGTACTGCAGTAACTTTTCAGCAACTCTTTTAAAGATGAAGCAGTGAATATGCACCATTGTGTCTGAATTCCAGGGGCAGCATCATGATTTTTGGTCCCTATGATGCTGAGTTCCAAAATAAGAGCATTTGCTCTCAAATGTGAAGTCCCTTTAAACAGATGAGCTTGGGGGTCAGGGTGAAGGAGGAGAGGTATTCAGAGGCCTCCTGGTGAGAGTTAGTAGAAAATTCAGGTCATGTGACCAGCATCCATCCCATGAATCACAACTGAAAAGCAACTCAGAAATGCTCTTCCAGGAAGAGTTTTAAACGCTTATATTGACAACTCCCCTAATGGACAAAGCAGACTCAAGAATACAAAAAGAAGAGAAAAAAGAATACTTAGAAATGTTCTTTTCAGAGATGGTTTTAAACTAAAAGAATTAGAATCCTTACCTTCGTTACCAAGAATTGCCTTTGCTGTCCGAGATCTCTGTTGTTTCCAGATGAATTTTAGGAAAGTTATCTCTCACTCTGTGAAGGATGTTATTGGTATTTTGATCAGGATGGCATTAAATCTGTGTAACAATTTTGAGAGTATGGCCATTTTCAAAATGTTGGTTCTTCCTATCCATGAACAAGGGATATATTTTCATTTTCTGATATCATTTTTGATCACCTTTTCAGAGTACCAAAATCCTCAGTATACAGATCCTCTACTTCCTTAGATTAATTGTTGTTTTCTTCCTCCTCCTCCTCCTCTTCCTCTTCCTCTTCCTTCTTCCTTCCTTCTTTCTTCTTCTTCTTCTTCTTCTTCTTCTTCTTCTTCTTCCTTCTTCCTTCTTCCTTCTTCCTTCTTCTTCCTTCTTCTTCTTCAGATGCTATTGTAGGATGTGGTTCCCTTAATTTATCTTTCAGTAAGTTTCTTGTTTGTGTACAGTAATGCTATTGATTTTTGAGTGCTGACTTTGTATCCAGCTGAATTTGAACTTTAGTTCTAGAAGTATTTTAGTGGAATTATTGGGGTCTTCTATGTAGAGTATCATGTCATCTCTAAATAGTGATAGTTTAACATTTTCTTTTCCTATCATTATTCCTTTTATTTCTCCCTTTTATCTAATTGCTCTGGCTATTGTTTCCAGAATTATATTGAACAGGAGTGGTGATAGCAGATATCCTTGTCATGTTTCTGATTTTAGAATGAAAACTTCCCATTTTTGCCCATTTAGTATGCTGCTATCTATTGGTTTACCATACCTGGCTATTATGAGATTGAGGTAAAGACCATCTATTCTGACTTTCTGTAGGTTTTTTTTTATCATGAACGAGAGCTGGACTTTATCAAAATCTTTTTCTGTTTTTAATGAGATGATAATACAATTTTTGTCTTTGGATTTGTTGATATGGTGTATTATACTTCTTGATTTGTGTATGTTGAACCATGCCTGAATTCCTGGGATGTATTCCTCTGGGTCATGCTGTATAATCTTGATGATGCACTGCATTTTGTTTGGTAGTATTTTGTTGAGGATTTGTGCACCCATGTTCATTAGAGATCGGCCTGTAATTCTCTATTTTGTTGTTGAGTCTTTCTCTGGAGTAAAACTTACCTCCAAGAATGAGTTAGGGAGTATTGCTACCCTTTCAGTTTTCTTAAACAATTTGAGGAGTGTTGGTGTTAAATCTCTAAATTTATCTAAATTTAGCCATGAATCTATCAGAACCTGGATTTTAATTTGTTGGTAAATTTTTAATTATATTTTCAATTTCATATATAGGTATAGAGTTTTTCAGACAATTTATATCTTCTTGATTCAACTTTGGTAATTAATATGTTTCTAGGAGTCCATCCATTTCTTCTGTGTTTTCTATCTTATGTGATTAAAGATTTTTGAAGTAGATATTGATGGACTTCTGAATTTCCACAAAATCTGTAGTGATTTCACCCTTTTCATTCCTTATCACATAGATTTGAGTTTTTCCCTTCCTTTTTTTTTTTTTTGATAGGGTTGACTAGAGGTTTTTCAAGTTTATTTATTCTTTCAAAGAACCAGCTCTTTAATTCATTAATTCTTTGGATTATTTTCTTGATCTCAATTGCATTAATTTCTGCTCCAATCCTTATAATTTCCTCCCTTTTATGGGCTTTGGGCTTGTCTTACTTTTCTTGTTCTAGAAGATGAGGTGCAACATTATGTTGTTTATTATACTTGTTCTGTTTTCCTAATTTGTGAATTTACCACTAAAATATCCCTTTAGGTCTCCTTTCATTGCATCCCACAGGTTCTGGTATGTACTTTTGCAGTTTTGATTGATTGTAGATATTGTTTCATTTCTTCTTTAATTTCATTTGTGGCCCCTTAGTTGTTGAGGAAGGTGTTTTTGTGGATTCTTTTGTCATTAATTTCCAGTTTCATTGCACCTTCATCAGAAAATATGCAAGTGATAATTTCAATTCTTTTGAATTTATTTAAGCTTGTTGTGTGAGTTACTATATAATCTATTTTATAGACCATCCCATTTGCACCTGAGAAGAATGTGCATTCTGATGTTTTTGGGTGGAGCACTCTGTAAATGTCTACTAAGTTCATTTGTGTATGGGTTTGGTTCATTTCTGGTTTTTTTTTGGGGGGGGAGCTGATTTTTCTGTCTAGTTGATCTGTCTGTTTGTGATAATGGTTTATTGCAATTGTTATTATTCATTTGATCTTTTCATGTCTATTAATAGTTGTCTTATACAGTTGTGTGTTCTCATATTTGGTGCATATATATTTACGATTGTTATCTCTTCATCTTTAACTTTTCCACTAACAATATGTAGTGACCTTCTTTGTCTCTTTGGATTATTCCTAATATGAAGTTCACTTCATCTGCCAACAGAATAGCTAGATCTTTTTTCTGGGTTCATACCACATGAAATATTGTTTTTCATCCTTTGACCTTTAGTCTATGGGTTTCTTTTTGAGTTAAGTGTGTTTCTTGTATACAGCATATTTTTGGATTTTGCTTCTTGAATCATTGTGCCAGTGTCTTCCTTTTGATTGTGAATTAAGGCCATTTACAATGATGACTGATATGTAGCGGTGTATCACTGCCATACTTTCCTGCTGTTGATTCCTTCTTTTCTCCTCTGTTTAATTGCTTGCTTTAGTTGGAGGTTTCTTTCTGTTGCTGTTCTTGAAATTGTGGTCATTTTTATGTCTGTCTAGAACATCTTTCAGTACTCTTTTTATTGTTGGTTTTTTAGTCATTAATCTCTTCAATTGTTCTTTAATATGGAAGTATCTTATTTCTCCACTAATTTTGAAAAATAGTTTTACAGTGTACACTGTTTTGCATTTCAAAAACATTTTTGTTTTGTTTTCTCTGATTACCTTTGTGAGTTTCTGTAGTAGGTAGAATATCACTAATGTCAAGTCCTCTCCAGGAAAAGTCTTTTCATCGGGGATATCTTCTGTAGGAAATTCTTGGTTTTTCTCTATTCTCAATATCTACCTTCCCAATTAATTAAGAATTCAGATGTTTGTATCTGCTTGGCTCCATCCCCAGTTCCTTAGTATAGGACTATGATGAGGTTATTCCTCCCAAGCTTCCTAGTACTGTTATGGAAGGGGGAACAACTGATTACAACAGATATGGCATCCTGGCTAATGTTATCAAGTTGATAATATTAATAACATCAAGCACAATCTAGAAACTGGCAAGCTATGGTAACTATTGATTTTGTACTTTAAACCATAGGAGCAAAGTCTATAGTTATAGAAGAAAACTGATCATAAATTAGGAGTTTGTGTGAAAAATATTTTCCCTTGATAGAGTGGTTGTACCCTGTCATGAGGAAAAAAAGGGAGGATATTGTATAAACCAAAGATAACTGGACAAATTGCAGAAGCAAGGCTAGAGGAAAATGCATGGTCATGCAAGATAAGGGGAACTAGAGAAGAGGACAGAAAAGAAAGAATAAAGGAGTATTCTAGCAATTACATAATTGGCTTCTATGTTTTGGGGATGGGATTAGTTTTCTATGGTTAGATTTCTCCCCTGTCATGTAAAAAAGAGACAAGAAAGAAAAATTGATAAAAGAAAAAAAAAGACAAAGAAGAGAGAAAAATATGGCAGAAAATAGCTGGTTACTGAGTCCCAACTGCTTCCCAAGCTAGTTGCAGGTCCCAAAGTGTGGTTCTAGTATCATTTTTGGCATATCCTCTCCTATCTACGCCACTGCTCTCTCTATACTGGTCTGTATGTCCTGCAACTATGCCTCAGGACTTTGACACTGAGTGGTTCCATTTGACTGTCCTTATGTACCTATTGTGTGTATTGTCAAGTGCTGTTTGCCAACAAAACATTTCCCTATCAACCTAATTTATATGACTGTTCTTTAGCCAAACTAACACTTTGGCTTTTATTGTTTTTCTGCATAATACCTAAGACTGTGTAACATACAATATATTTTCTTGTTTATTGTCTCTTTTTACAAAAAACAAGGTTTCAGCAAGGAACTTTGTTGGTAATGTTTGCTTAATGTATCCATAACCTAAGAACAAAAAAATGGCTGCCACTAATTGGCCTTAATAAATCATTACTGAATGTCTGAATGAACTGCCTAGATTCAAACATTAGCTTCTGTACATATTCCTGGAAGACCCCGAGAACTTTAACTTCATCATCCTTTTGTTTTCTCTATTCTAAAATGGAAGCAATTGGTTTAAGCATAGATGTTTAAGTTTAAAAGCAGTTACATTTGTAACATGATTGGAATAGTCTGTAAGCACCTTATATAAATTATTGTTTATTAGCACTTATTCATACTTATTAGTTCAATCATTATTCAAAACACTCAAAAATGCTATGGTCCATCCCACCAAAACTTGTAATGGATATGTTCTATCTCCCTGATTTGACACTAGGCATTGAGATACAGATTTTGATAAGCAGTTTCTTCCTAAAGGAAAACATTTTTCATGAAGAAAACATGAATATAAATCATATATTTCAATGCTAGTTCAAAAAGTGTATGATTTAACATTTCAATATATTAGACTATATTTGTATCAGTAATAAATATATACATGGTATAAATTTAAAATACAGTCTATTAAATTTCAGGTATCAACCAGTCCCTACCTGACACATGGGATTTGTTTTAGAATTTTCTGAAACCCTAATTAACATTCCTGTAGGAAATTGATACTTTGAACATGATTCTATAAATATCAAGGGATATTACAGCTTTGCATCTCCTCCTGGCTTTTGTTGTCTTTATTTGCTCAAAATCATTCAAAAAATTACATTTGGCCTGTTACAAATTTCAAAAAAGATAATGTGCAAAAGTCAATGGAAAGAGAGGCATGGAATTTTGTCAAACAAAAGAAAATTTGATAACATATATTTTTATCCTACAAATATTCACGTTGCTCCTCAACATGAACCACTAGCTCCATTCACCTCCATTCCATATGCGTGTATATATATATATATATATATATATATATATATACACATGCTCTTGATTTTTGTGGTGTGTTATCAATCAGTAAAAATTTGCAAGTACTTTAACTTACAGTGTTAAAATGTGATTATTGCTAGGAATAATAATAATAATTTGACTTAGAAAATACTCAAGAAATATGAATTTTAAAAAGACAGATGGAATAAAAGATAGATTCTTCTTTTTTTATTGCTTCTTTACATAGCAGAGGGACAAGTGTTTTCCTGGAGTGACATAAAATGGAAAAAAGAACAAATGTGAATTATGCCATCAATATATTATCACAATTTTATTTGTCACTTTGCTGTGTTTGTATGCATGTGTATATGCATTTTTCTTTTGATGAATCCAAAGATACACCAATGTTAAAAGTAATAAAATAGTAAGTTTTAAAACATACAGAAAAAATTCCTCCTTAAGAAAGCATCTCAGAGACTGAGATTGTCCTTTAATGGGGTTTTCAAAAGACCTCTTTGAAAGCCTGTCTGGTCAGGCGCAGTATTCCTGGTATGTGTCCTGGTCAAAGAATGCATTAATTAGTTGTTCATTACTCTGACAAAATGCTTGTGATAATCCACTTAAAAAGAGAAAAGGTTTATTTCAGTTCATGACTTTAGAGCATTCAGTCCATGGTTACCTGACCCTGTTGCCTTGGGCCTCATAATTTTGCATATTACGGCAGGAGGGCCCAGGGTCCCAATATTCTCTCCAAGGGGACAGCCTCTCTTGAGGTCTACTTCCCACTGAACTCTGCCTCCTAGAAGGTCTAGTCTTCTAGTAACCTTTAAATGGGACTTTGAGGACCTGCCAGATTCAAAGTGTGGCAAAAAGTAGCATATTTTATATGAGTTTTAGGAAAAAACCAAAAGTGAGAATTCACTTTGACTATAACTTTCTCTTTTATCTCCTTTTTCTTCTGCAAGTGGGATGGGAAGATCAAGGACCCCAGTCTCCATATTCTTCAAAATGGTACTGAGTATCATCGCATTTCAGAGTTTAGGGAAATTTCTTGCTTATAGTCTGTTCAGGTTGTCATGTTAAATATGGCCCAAAAGGACACTTTATTGTTGGTAAAATGGGATTAGGAGATCTGAATTTGATAACAATTTGATTTCAAAGCACTTCACACTTCTGAAGGTTAAGTTTTTTATCCATAGATTGGAATAAAGGAAACAACTTCAGTGGAAAATGCTAGATGATGTGTTTCATGTGTGTGTCCACAGGTAGACAGATATACTATGTAACATGCATTTTATATTACTATATTTAACATAGATTAATTAGAGCGTTGTTGACATTAAGTAATCTAACACAGTTACCCAATCTAGAAAATGGGCTGGGTCAGACCGACAGATCTCAGTCTACTCTTACTTGTCTGGGGCACGACTGGCTGTCACAGCAGGTGAGTGGCTATTGCACGGGGCCGGGACAAGGCCAGCAATGTCAGTGAACCCCTGTGACAAATCATCCAGGTCAAATTCAGGACTCCAAGAGGAAATTGTGGACTCCTGAAAATATTTGTTAATCCCTAAAATGCTACTGTTTTCATAGATTACAGACATCTGCCAACATCAGCAGCCCTCCCTTGCACATGAAGACCATCGCACACGCTGGCGGTGAGCAGAAGGCTCTGCGGACCATGGGCAGGTCTGCATCTGGCCTCCTGCCACTCTATTCTGTGCCCACCTTGGTCCAGCTCCGCTGCACGCCAGCCTGCTTGAACAGGGCAGCCCGCTGCTCCCTCAGGCATTGGGATCTTCTGGCTGGAAATCATCTGATGTGGGGAGCACCAGCTATCAACTCCATCCTCTTAGACGGCCTCATGCTTGGCTCCTGCGATTTTAAAATGTTTTATTAGTCAACATCTGTGGTACATTATGTTGACTTTCCTTGCACAGAGTTGGTACCTGTATATAATGCATCTTAATTCCTTTCCTTATCCCCTTCCCTTCCCCTGCTCTCCCTTCCTCCACCTCCTGACTTGCTTCCCTTAGACAAAGCTCTGGGTCTCTGCTTCTAGTATCTATCTGTATTAACTTTGCTTTTCATTTACGATTTGGATTTTTCATATAAGACAAACCACGTGATAGTTAAGCTTGTGTGTCTGATTTACTTTACTGAGCATGGTCTCAGGTGCATCCATTTTCCTACAAACAACTTGAGTTTTTCTTTATGGCAGATAAGTGCACCATTATGTAAATACTACATTTTCATTATCCATTCATCTGTTGATGGGCATATTGGCTGCTTCCAATATTTAGCTGTTATGAATTTTGCTGGTATAAACATGGGCATGCATGTATCACTATCCTGTGGTATCTTTAACTCTTTAGGGAAGATACCTAGATGGAGAATAGCTGAGTCAAGTGGAATTTCTACTTTTAGCTTTTTGAGGAATTTCCACACTGATTTTTCCAGTGCCTTTCCTAGTTTATACTCCTACCAACAGTGTAGAAAAGTTCCACTGTTCACAGATTTGTCTTTGGTGCCTAGTACAGAAAAGGCACTTGATAAATGTATCAGATGAATGAAAGATTTAAGTTCCTGTGCCAGGCACTTTTATATTCAAACAAAAGTTAAACAAATAAAAGCTTATATGGATTACAAAGATCCTAGATTTTTTTTCTTATGTATAAAAATAATTCTTTTCACACAACTAGCCTACTTATAAAGTTATTTTCACTAGGGACATAGAGATTTACAGGGAGAGGCTCAAGGCTGTATTTGTTTTGGAGACCAGAACTGACAGAATGACATTTTCTGTTTATTTAATTTGCTTGTTTTGGTTTGATAGCATTTGTTTTAAGTATAAGTATTTCTGCTTCTCTTTCCTCTCTTTCCCACCCTCTTGCTTTATGAAAGACTCATGAAAACTCCTAATGAGAGCAGTACAGGAATCAGTTTGCTTATGTTCAAGGTTTTGCCCCTAAGGCAGACTTGAGAGTATTAATTAATTTCATTATTTCCAGAGTCAGTGTGATTTCTTTGGTTACTTATTTTATTAGTCTTGTTTTATTTACATGAGTTCAATAATTGCTGCTCACTAGTGCACAAAGAACTTCTTCAAGTGTGGTTTGTAAAGAAGTCCTAAATTATGCTAAGACCAGGGGGAAAAATCTTTACCTGGATACTTTGTGTATCTTCTGTGGTTATAATTTTGGTTTTTGTGAGCCAGAAGTACTTAATTGTCTCTACCACCCTGCCTATGGATGCATAAACAAATAGCTTATGTCTCTAAGTCTAGCCTGACCTACTTATAACTTCAAGAAAATACTTTTTCATTCTAAAATCCCCTGATATGTCTATACTCTTGGCCCACTGGAAGGAAAATTATTTTTAGCTTCCTTCCTTAGGTATAGACCAGATCAAACCAGTTACAAGGCACACATTTTAGAATCAATTCTCATTTCTAAATTATTTATATTACTTCAAATTTCTAAAATCAACATATTTTTATGCACAGAGAAAAGCCTATAAAAATAAATAAAAAATCAAGTACTGAGAAGACAAAACACTGACAAGGAGATTATATTTTCAAAAGCTCTATATGATAAAGGACAGTCACTCAAAACGTACAAGGAGCATGTAAACTCAACAATAGGTAAATGAAAATCCCAATTTAAAAATGACAAATATATGAACATAGCAAATAAGTATATGAAGAAGACTCACATCATGTGCCATAAGAGAAATGAAATTTCAAACAATATGATATGTTAATACACTCCTGTAAAGCAACCTGTAAAACACCAATGGCACAAAATTCCATGCGAATGTGGAGTAACAGAAATCTTATTCATCTCAGTTGAGGAAGGGATAAATATGGCAGTAGAATATTATTCAGTGGTAAAAAGAAATGATTAATGAAGTCAATGAAAAGATACATAAGAAACTTAAAAGCATATTACCAAGTGAAAGAACCAACTCAAAGAAAGGCTGAGAATAAGACCCTCTGTGAAAAGCAAAATTCTTGAGACAGTAGAAAGATCTTGGGTTGCCAGATCTCAAAATTCTTGAGACAGTAGAAAGGCTGGGGGATCTCGATGAGAACAGCTTGAGAGCAGACTTTCGAGCAAGAGTTTGAGAACAGTGAGACCACTGTGCGTCGTGGTAAGCACTATGTGGGCCAGCATGCATTGTCAAAATTTACAGAACATGTGAAATGAAGAGCAGGCCTTACTGTAAACTGGGTCCTTGGTGATAGCAACAGGAAGACCCGTTGCTCGTGACACACATTCCACTTTCTCATCAGGTGATGATGTGGAGGAGACTGACAATGGCAGTATGGGATGCACAGGAACCTTGGACTTCTGGTAATTTTGCTGTGAGCCTAAAACTGCTCTAAAAATAGAGCAGTTACAAGAAAAGCTTTAGGAAGATGTTTTGGCTCTCCTCCAAGCATCGCATTTTGGACAGAATCTCTACCATTCACTGGAGAATAATGGAAAAGGAATTTGCCAAACACAAAGGCTTGAGAAAAGACATCCAACTGAGTGGTGAATATGGTCTCTGGAAGTGCTGTTTTCACTGAGGTAATCTGGTCATCGGTTAGATGACTAAGTGCAAATGTGTCCTTGAGTAGCCAGGTACCTTCAGCTTTTCCTCCATTCCCATGCCAGACATAGGACATGTTCCAAATGGAGGATCAGAACTACTTGGTGCTCATGGGTTTCTGCAAGAATGGGGGACTCCCTGGCTCACTGTTCCCCACAGTGCTTAGGACAAGGCCTTGTTCCCAGAAGAATGCAATGGGCAGTTGTGGTTTTTGGTTTTCTAAGCAACTTGGTAAGCTTTGCAGTCTTTTTCTCTTCTACTGTAAGCTCAATAAAAAAAGACACTGTAACACCAATACTAGATAAAATGATGCAGATGACAGCAGCTCGGCATTTGAAATGAACAATAGCTGTACTGCAAAGTTGTTTCTCATATATCCATTAACTATGGAGCAGTGTAGAAATTTACTCTTAAAAGTACTGCCTGGCTTAAGAGCTAACAGTCTGTGCTGGTCACTGGACACAGTAACCAACACATACACTGTAAGAGAGCAGAGGTCCCCTTTGGAACACAGTGCCAGTCTGTGATTGGCTGCTCTGGGGCAGGACGATCACGGTGGAAGTGCATGGCAGAGCAAAGTTACTTAGCTCAGGGTGACCAGAAGCAGAGCAGGGAGCAGAGCCAGAGATGAAAGGGCAAGGCACATATGTTCACACAGTACACAGAGCCATGTCTCCCTGACTCATGTAGACACCCAGGAGTGTGCTCTATTCATCTGCTAAATATTTCTCAATCCACCGAAGCTGGAACATCAGGAATAAGGCTATAGAATGTAAAGAATTATTCTTGAATTTGAAATGGAACACTAAGGTTCAAGATATTGCTCCATCCAATTTCATTATTTGCCCTTCTTAAATCTTAAGAGATGTGAGCTTTTAATTTCTTATCTGAAAAGCGAACAGAAATCCACTTGGCCTGCCCTTCTGAGAACTGTGGGGCTCTATCAAAATGGTGCAGGTGGGAAGCATGTTTTAAATTGCTATGTGAATGCATGGTCAGACAGTGCATGGCACCTGACATTAATCAGGAAAGCAAAAATAGAGGGGAAAATAAGGATTTGGAGGAAGCTCAGTTTGTGAGAATTATCAGGGGAGTATAATATATGCCTGGGAGAAATATTTGGTAAGTGGCTTAAGGTAGTGAGACTCCCTATCAGTTGCACATCAAAAGATATTCTCTCCTTTGAAGGAATCCTCTATGAAATTGTCCACTAATGTAATATACACATATGGAGTCAAAAGTGCAGTGTGTGGTGCATATACAAGAGGTTTTTCCCAACATCTTTTCCTAGTAATTAATCAGAGACAAGGTTTTACTTACTTAAAGAGTCTAAGATGATCCCTGCTTGCCAAATATACCAAGTTTAAAAGAAATGCTTGGGATGAATATATAATGAAACCCTTTCTCTTATGTAACACCATTAAATCATACTCAAAATTGTGTTAGAATCACATTGGACTATATTAAACCAAGAGAAAATTTGGTCTGCATTCCCTACAGTCAAAATATATTAAGGCAGGTAAGGCTAAGGTCAATTTGAATAGCCATAAATAAAATCTCACACAGCAATTTGGGGACATATGTGTAATTAGAACCAACTTAGTGTAGTGAATGTTGAATAGGTAATTGTTTTTTAAGTACGAGTCAAAAACATTGCACAGATCAGGTGTTTGTAACATGTTTCTCCATTCCCTCCCTCCAAGACTGGACCTACATTTTCAATTAGGCAGATATACCTGGTAAAAGCTTGCTAACAGGTATCAGAATCTTAGCTTCTTTTATTCAAATGTTCCATCATTTGTTCCTTAATTTATCAAATATGCATTATATGCTTAAATAGGCCAGACATCTGGAGTTGCATAGAGAATGACAGTAAATACAAATATTTGTGTGTGTGTGACTTGAAATAATGTTTTCTTATTATGAAATGAGAGTAGAAAAATAACATTAAAATAAAGCATTTAGATCTTGGGCTAATTTTCAAAATAAATGTGAAAAAATGCTCACTTTCTGTATTGTCTTGATATTGTGTTAAATCAAGAATATAAACCCAATAGCAATTTAACTGTAGTGCTCCATTTCACTCAAATTATGCCTCATACTGATATGTTTCTAAGATTATCTGAAAATTTCTGAGCAGTTTGAAATGGAATTTCTCATGTACTGATTTATTCACCAGACATTTATCTGTACCTATTATGCTCAGTCACAGTGATAAGGGACTGGGAGAAAATCCAGTCAGGTGGCCCCCAATAAAGTCATTGCTTGAGAATAAGCAACAGCTGGTGAAACAGCTCACCCAGAGCTGTGAGAGCGTATCGTCATGTACTTACCCAAGACACAGAGGGAGCACGAAGGTGCAGGGAAAGGTGAGGGGTGGAACCTGTGTGCTCAGGGAAGCTTTTCTGGAGAACGTAAAGCTTATCTGACATTTGCAAAGAAGAATCGGGGTTGATCACAGAGTTGACCATGTCAGGTCTAAGAATTAGCATGTACTACAGAACAGAAACCAGCCAAAAAATAATATGATCTGGGAAACAAAACTAATTTGTGGATGCAGGGAGCAAAAGGTGTGAAGGAGCTGGCACTACAGTCATTTTTGGATATTGCTAACTTTGGGACAAATAACTCTCAGCTGAAATCAGCTTGGAATCTCCCACACTTGTTTTCCCTTCTTCAGGATAGTTACTGTGTGATCATATAGTTCTCACACAGTTAAAAAATTAAGTCCCTTGAAAAACATATGATCATAATTTAGAGTGACTACGTGGCTACAGAGAGAAGACTGAAGACTGCTGTGAAGTATCTTCCTGCGACCACAGCAAGCTTCGTCCAGCATCTTTGCCCTTCTTTACCATTTCCTTCTCTGGCTTAGCTTTTCCATCTCTTCTCTGCTACAGTTTTATGTGTGGGCTAGTCTATGTGACCAAGTAACAAGTGTAGACTTTCATCTCGCCCAGCTTTTCAACCCACACCTCCAACTTTCTGTGGGATGTGCTGTGGAAACTCCTCAGGCAGCCGAGCCGGTGGGAATCCAGGCTCACTTTCTCCACCTGACCTCAGAAAGTGTCACATGGATCTGTAATATAACTTGGTCTTTTGACAAAATTACACTTTAAAAAGAGTTCTTAAGCTTTACTGAGTTTAAGAAGTTTAAGTTCCTCACCTTCGGTAAGTTTCTTATAAATTCTTCAGCTTCATTATGCTTCTTCCCCCTAATTCTCACCTTTGGAGGGTGCACGGAGGGCCCCAGAGGGAAGCCTCAGCATCAGTGCTCGACCCTTTGCTAGACAGAGCTTCACTCAAAGATGGAGCTCTGGACATTTTCCTCTGGATTATTTCTGGCAAGAGTCCTCGGCCACAGCACTGCCTGCTGCAGGGGAAGAGGCTCTGTCCGTCACCAGGACCCTAGAGTCACAGTGCATCGGTGATTCTCCACAGGAGTACACTGGCTGCCTCCTGACCTCTTCTCAGCTTGAATCGAAAACACTCTACCATTATTTTCTTGTTTACCTTTAATTCACTTAGAAGACATTAACTATGACCCAACAAAATTTATTCTGCTCTTCCTTAAAGACATTTTTTTTTTTTTTGCAGTGGATTTCTCTCCAGCTCCTTTGGGAAACAAGGACACATTTATTCATACATCTGACTCCTAGAGTGAAAAGAACTATGTTAGATGGATGCTGTGTATCAAATAATGTACCCTTAAAAGATGTGTTAAAGCCGGGATACAGCTAAGCAGCAAAAGTGCCTGCCTGGCAAGTGCAAGGCCGTTAGTTCAATTCCCAGTACAAAAAAAAAAAAGGAGATGCTAAAACCATTACCCTAAATACATCAGAACACAAATTGGACCCAACACAACTGCTGTCCCTGTAAGATGATGGCCCTGTGAAGGCAAAGACACTGAGTGAACTCCATGTGGGGACAGGGCAGAGATTTGAGGGGCGATGTGCAGTCCAAGGGGAGCTGAGAGTTGCTATCCATGTCTAGAAACTGGGAGAGAGGTGTGGAACAGATTCTCTCTCAGGTGCCTCCAAACTTACCAACCCCGTTGACACCCTAATTTTAGTCTCTGGCCATCAGAACTGCAAAACAAGAAGCTTGTATTGTCTGAAACCATTCATTCTGTGGCACTTTGCTTCAGCACCACTGAGAAGCCACACACGTGGATGAAGTCCTCAGATGGAGCTGCTCTGGGTGTGCAGGCACGCCGTGGGCGCGGGGCAGAGGACGGTGTCACTCAGAGGGAAGGGTGCATACTCACAGCAGTGAAGAAAGCAAGAGCAAAGGAGAGGATTTGGAAAGGCTTTTTGCCTTTGAGTAATGCCAAGCAACCCCGTGCAGCTCCAGTGTGGGATCGAGCCTGGGGTGCTTTGGGCAGACTGTTGCAAAGCACTTTTGCAATAAGTGAGTTTACTTAAGTCAGGGAAAACTTCAAATTTTGGAATAATTTTGCATTTGTGTGCGTGTGTTTGTGTGTGTGTGTGCGCAAACACATATGTATATGTTTAAATGTGTATCTACTTCCAGATGGTTTTTCTTTCTTTTAATTTCTTTTTAATTATGGCAACTATTGAACAAACATGTTTTTGTTTATCCCAAACTAAGTATACAGTTTCAACATATGGAGTATATTTTGTTTCACTTCAGTTTATCTTAAGAAATCAGCTTTCCTAATTCTTGTTGGCAGTGAACTCAGATGATTTCTTATTTTTATTTCCTTCTTTTTCCCCTTCCTTCTTCTCTTTCCACTGTAACTGTTCTATGCTTCCTTCTCTCTGTTTTACCCTTAGCTTTTGACTTCTTACCTTCTCTCCTTTTCTTTTCCTTCCTTCCTCCTTTTTTCCTTTTCCTTCTGGAATGTCATGAAAGATTTCCCATGTTGATGAAATGCTTCATTTAATGTCAGCACCCAACAGCTCTTTGGCTTTCAGAATGTACAATCTGAAAAAAAAATGTTAATAAACAAGTCAGAGAAATTATTTGTTTTACTCTGAGATTATCAAGAATTTGACATTCAAACTTCTTTAGCAACCTTGTTTTGCTTTTGGGCCATCCAGCTCTCCTATACATTTCTTTCTTAGAAATCCTGTTTTCTTCTCAGCCTACTCAATCCATTCACCCTTCAAAATACAGCTACCATGGTGTCCTTTCCTCTCCCAGGCAAACTGGTTATTTTTCCTCGTGGATATTCCTAGAGCTTTGTATATTCTTCTGCCATTGCTTTATGTAATTGGTGCTTATTTTCACATACAAGTCCTCCAATAAACTAAGTTAAAAGATGAGTTCTCATTTTCCCTAAGACTGGAGTGTCCATAGAGTGGCTAGCACCTGGTAAATGGCTAGCACCTAGCATTCCGCTGAAGGAGTACAGATTGCAAACTTACCCCAGGGACATCAAAGTTTATCTTTAACGTCCTCACAGCTCTCTCCAAAATCATAGCTTGCCTCCTGATTTGCAAAGCATGGGAACTGTCAGAAGTGGGACACTAAAGGTCAAAAAACATGGAGAATATAGAGTATAAAGGTGATGGCAGAAGTTGTCCTTCTCTGTATGTCTACAGATGGTAGAAACAGGGCATCCAGTGGATGTCAAGTGAAATGTAGCAGCATGGTGATCTATTCATTCATATTTCCACAATGACACTAGAAGAAAGGGCTTTCTGCTCCTGCCAGCTCTGAATACTAAAACTGGTTACACTACACTGAGATGACTTCTGCGATGAAATCCACGCACGAAGTCTGTCAAAACATGAAAGGGGACAGCGATACATGTGATGCTTACTTATCATGTGTGCAGTCTTCTCAAAGGAGGTTCTGCATCTTAAAGATGCCACACTGTGAATGATCTGTAGAGCTTGCTAAATGAGTAAATGAATAAATATGCAAATGAAAGTTGCCTGTCCTAGCAAATAATGGCAATGTAAATTCTCTAGTTTATAAACATTATTCTGTAATTCCTAATGCTTCCATTACTATTACGCCTTTTCAAAGACCTCATGCTGAGAATGTGTAAACGTTACTGCATGACTCTTATTTCTAGATGCATAATTCCAGCATCAATGGTCTCGATAGTGGCTTTGTATCTTCATGGATTGCTCAGTGACTATCTTCGTTGAGTGGGATCCATGTCCCGTGTACTCAGCTTACATTCTGATCACATAGCTTGCAGTGACAGTGGCCTCTCCCCTTGCCACTTCCTTATAATCAGAGGCTTGGGAGTAGCCACAGTTTAAGGTAGTAAGGAGACAATTGTGGAAACAATAGAATAGATAAGGAGGGATGTGGGCCTAGGCACGGAGCAGGGATACATGAGTAGACAAGTGGAAAGAAAGAGCAGAGCTGTGGAGATGACCCAGGGCTGCAGGCTCCAGGGCCTGGCCTTGTCTTGCAGCCTGACCAACACTCAGCCCTAGCCACACCCCTGTGCGACTCGCTGAGCTCCTCCTGGTGACTCCACTTTCACTTTTTTTTTTTTTTTTTTTTTTTTGTACTGGGGATTGAACTCACGACCTTGCACTTGCCAGGCAGGCACTTGTGCCACTGAGCTAAACCTCCAGCCCCACCATTTTCACTTCTGATGGGCATACTGAACCTTTTGTTGTTCCATAGCCAGAGTCCTCTTTCACGCCACTTGTCACGGCTGGGAGCCAGCACTGGGCTCTGGGTTAGGGTGTGCTTCTCCTGCATCAGGACTACAGCGCTTCATTACCAGGAGAAATCCTAATCTCTCTTTACCAGGGTTTCTCATCTTCATTAGAAAGCTGATGTGTGGGAGAACCAAAGCTCCAGGTGACAGGTTTTTACAAAATGTTAAATGCTACAGAAACATGCCTTGATTAGCCTTTTTGTACTGTCATTGTGGGAAGAGGATATGTCACCAACAAGGAAAAGTCAAGAAGAAGTGAGGATAGAACACAGCGCATCAGGAGTGGAGTTGGGAACCCAGCTTTGCGCCTTTCCCCTTCATCTGTGTTTACTTTTGCTTCCTGATCCTCTTCCTAAAAAACTAAATTGTCCCTAAAAGTAACAACAGTACATGGACTTTATTTAGGGAGTATTTTGTTTTTAAATTATAAGGTGTATTCTTGCTTATTATACTTATTACACTTAAGTAGCATATTTTATTTTCATTTCAACCGAATGTTAAACAGTCCAGGTAAGGCATTTATCTTTATGATTAGAAGGTAATCATGTGATTGAAGGTCTGGAGGGTCTAAACCCTGAGGCTCCTGGGTATTTGATAAGTATTTCATCGGGGAACAGATGAACAGAGTGGGCAATGCTCTTGCTCCTCACTGATGCACGCTGCCGGCTCCACACATTAATCAGGAAAAAGTGGTCTTTTTAACCAATAGGAAACATTGCATGTGCCACATGGCAGTGGATTCCTAAATCACCAAGGTCTGGGAGCTCAATAGAATCTCCACATTTATTTGGAAAATGCATTCAGGAAGTGATTGCCCAGAGCGAAAGGAAGTTTTGCTGTGGAAACAAACAGACATCATACCTCGTCTCGTCTCGGCTCTGGTGGGGTGGGAAGGTGTGGTCAAGTCTCACTAATGAGCAAACCCTGGAGGAAGGCAGGCAGAACTCCAGTGTGAGGAGTTGCTTTGTTTTGCTGCAGGACCATCTCCACTCCTACAGTCACCAGCATATAGGCCTCTTACCCCTCATCCTTTTCCCCCAAGGGATGTGACTTTCCTATTTTCTCTAGCCTGAGACAGCCTGTGATTGTCTAGCTCTCCCTCTTCAGACAAATGTGCACATGGAAAATCCAGAAAATATGATTAGTCACACGGATGTGTGCTGTGAGTCGGGGGCATGCAGAACACCCAGACACCTTTCCACACGGGAGTCAAGGTCACTTTTGCAGAAACTGGGCCCGGCTTGCTTATGTTGAAACAGATGCCCATCTAATGTTCCGTGTCTGCCATTCCTCTTTACACTGAGATTCTCCAGAATTGCTGGGGGAAATGTAACACTTTTAAATTAAGAAACAAGTGAAACTCCCCCAAGTTTCACATGAATGCAGTGCTTTCTCATCCACAAAATGACCCTTCTTTGACTTTAAATCACAGAAAAAGCACAGAGGCCAAGGTGATTTTGTCATGGGAATGTCACCATCCTCTAGCTCTGCTTCTGGTAACCTCGCTCAGGACCTTCAATAACCAGGCTGCCTCTAGCCTTCAGCGTCTGTCCTGGAGACCTCTCTGTGAGGACTCCCAGCAGAGCCTTCCCCACCACGCCCCATTGGTCTTACCCTTTGGTTATGAGCTCAAAACACACTTCCAGAGATGTCATCCTTGACTACTCTGCCCTCCAATGCTCCCTATGTACAATCACAGAAGCATGCAGATTTGTCCAGAGTATTTCACGTCGGTTTCTTGCTGGTCACATTTTAATGTGATTGTCACTGTTTTTTTTTATTAGTTTACTATTTTATCTATGCATATGCCTAGCATATATAATTACTCAATTATACTTGAAAATGAGATGAGTGACTTACATCATGATGTGTAACCTCAGAGAAAGAAAAATATGCTTAAAGGCATGTTAGTGATTAAAAAAAGAGAATATTTTATCAGAGAGATTTGAATTCAAGTCTAAGCACACCCATTTAGTCATGAGAAATTTGAATTCAAATTTCAAAATAGCACAAGCAGGTGGGCAGGTGGGGCTCTTCTGTCCACACTGCCTGAGGACACCACACCAGCCTCCACCCTGCACTGGCTGCCAAGGAGGACACTTAAACCCAGAGAGATGAGGAGGCTTACTCAGGATCATACAGTGCTGGGAGTAGAATCCAGACATGATTTCCTTGCTGGTTGCATTGTCTTGTGAATTCCATTCCACTCATGTTATGGATGAAGCCTCTAGAAATGAAACAACCACTGAATAGTCACCACCCCACCCTGGAGCCTCACACATGACTCTTCTCCCATTCAAGTGACAAGGGGTCTCACTGTGTATTCCCACTGGCCTCCAAGTCAAGATCCTCTGCCTCAGGCTTCTTAGTGGTGAGGATTTCAGAAACTCCTGAAAAGAAGCCAGCCATGGCCCCGTGAGCCTGACAGCCATCACCACCACCATCAGAAACCTATAACCACCACAGGCCAAGAGAAGGAACCAGCCAAGCCCCTGCACACCTACCACCATGAAGGGAGTCTTTGTATAGCCATGTGTGTGTTGAGAAGCCTGGCACACAGCCCATAAACTCCCCAGGAACCTCGGTTAGGCAAAACTCAGGTGCTGGACCCATCCCCTACATACAGATGGGCAGCCAACTTGGGAAGTGCGTGGGACCCCACAATCAGTTTGCCTGGAAGAACCCAAGATAATGTCAAGACAAAGGATCAAAAGGCAGTTTCAGACCTCCAGCCCACACAGAACAAGTCCAGGAGATACAGACATGGAAGAATTTGGAAATCACAAAACTGAAATTTCTGAAAGAATAACAACAGAACAGACAATTTTATGAGTCTGTAAAAGTAATCAGATCAGAAATAATATCTCAGGTAAAGAAGAAATGACAAGCATAATGAAAGAATTGCTAAACATATCTAAAGAAGACATAGATTAAAAATATGAAGAATAGGGAAATGATGGAAACCCTTAATGAACAATAGGAAAGAATTACAATCCATAAAACAGATTCAGACAGATATCCAGAAAATTAAAAACCCCATTGAGAGCTGGAAAAATTGATTGAAAGAAACTGAAGATAGACTTTGAGACCCTGAAGACAGGATTGCAACTAGTGATCACGAAAGGAAAGATCTCTTAAAAACAAGGAACCAGGAAGTAACAATTCAGTGGCTGCAAGACAATAAAGAGAAAAATAATTTAGAACTTATAAATGCCAGCAAAAAAACAGGAGTCAACACAAATGACATAAAAAGCCTATTTACAAAAGTAATAGCAGGAAACTTCCCAAGCATGGAAAAAGGACTTGACATACAGATAAATGAGGCATATAGAACTCCAAACAGCCATAACCAAAATAAATCCACACCCAGACATATAATAATCAAGATCTTAGAAATTTAGAACAAGAACAGCATACTAAAAGCTGTTAGAGAAAAGAAATATATCATCTATAAAGGAAAACCCATCAGAATCACAGCAGACTTCTCCACACAACATTGAGTCGAGAAAAGCTTGGAGTGAAGTGTTTCAAGTCCTGAAAGTAAACAACTTCCAACCCAGATTTATCCACCCTGCAGAAATGTCTTTCCAAATTAATGGAAAAATAGGATACTTCTATGATTGAAAAAAAAAAACTGAAGGAATTCATGACCACCAAACCAGCCTTACAGAGTACTGAAGAGCATTCTAGAGAGAGATAAAGATGACCATGGTTCTAGGAACAGTAGCAGAAGAGGACCTCTTAGCAGGGTAGGCAACTGAATGCAGGGAAAAAGTGGGTGGCCAATGGCAGAGGAAAGCCAGTTCATGTCAGTCATAACCATTAATGTAGATGGTCTCAATTCACCAATAAAGAGAAACATAAGCAATATGCTGTATGCAAGAAACACATGCTATTTTGATGATAACAAGGTATATTATGGCAGCCATTGTTGATTTCTTATTATCTTGTTTGAAGCCCTGTATCACTTTCATTGTTTTGTTTTGATTGGCTTTATCATTTTTCATTTTGTTTAGTTTTATTTTCTTTGAAATAAAAAACAAAATTTCAAACTAGTCATTTAGTCATGTGATAAACTTTCTGTGAATATCTGGTTCTCTTCTCTTCTGTCTACTACTGAAACTAAGAAACTGGCTGTAAATTCCACAAGAGAGAAAGTATATACAATGTGTGCCAGGGGTTTAGCTTAGTGGCATAAGTGCCTGCCTGGCAAGCACGAGGTCGCGAGTTGGATCCCTGGTACCAAAAAACAAAAACAAAAACAAATCCCCAAAAAAGTCTATACAATGCTTGTGAACTATGAATACAAAACATTCTTAATCAAACCAAGGCAGTTGTTTTAGATCTATTGGCTGAACTTCTGGTTCCAGTCCTTGCAGCTTGGACCTGCGGTGTCTTGAAAGTCTCTTGTGTTGCAGGTTTGGTCACCAGCCTGTAATGCTATGGAGGTGGTAGAAACACTAGGTGGTTTTGCCTTGTGGGAGGAGTTCCAGGTGTATCCTGGAAAGGCACATTGGGATCTTGGTCCCTTTCTCTCTTTGCTTTCTAACTACCATGGTGTGAGCCATTTTGCTGTACAACATGCCCGTGCTGTGACATACTGTACTGCCACAGGCACAGAGCAACAGGGTCCAGTACCAGAGATCAAAATCTGTGAGCCAAAATTAGTCCTTCCTCCTTTTGAGTTAGTTATCTCAGACACTTTGTCATAGAGATCAAAAGCTGACACACAACCAGATTATGATATGATGCAATTCTATATTGCTCAGAAGCATCAATATCTCTCCTTAGAAGTGTATAATCCAAAGCAGATGTTGATCAACTAAAAGCCACTATTTCCCTTTTTCCTCTTTTACTAGGTTGAGGAATCTTTTTTTATTATTATTACTATTATTATTATTATTATTTTGCTAGAATTGGGTCTTGAAAATTTTTCCTTGAAGTTTTTGAAGTGATCACTTTTTCTTAGCTGGTTAAGCTGGTTAAATTGGTGAATTTCATATATTCAACTGATCTTGCATTCCCCAGATCTTGATTATTCTTTTTTATATATGTTTTGATTCCACTTAGAAATGTTTTGTTAAGAATATTTGGATCTCAATTAATGAATGACAATGTCTATAGGCTCCTTTTTTCTAATTTCTTATATATGTTTTGATATCTGAAAAGTGCTTGCGTCATAAAATCATCTTAAAATTCTGAAAAGTTGTACTACGAAAACAATTTAATTTTAAATTAAATTTTAATTGCAGTCATTTGTTTTCAGTCTTTATCTTCTCAAGAAAAATAAAGATATAGTAGAAAGATGAACAGTAATAAAATCTTTTTGCTGAATGAGTTAAATTATATTTCATGAAGTGTTTGTATTTCTGTGAAAATTTTCAATTATCAAATTTAAAAATAGCTATGAAAAACAACTGGAAATGCTTTGAAATTTTACAAAGAAATATATCTGATCTTGACACCTGTTTATGCATACTAGCATTTCCTGTTGAACACTGAATCAAATTTCTCATGAATTATCAAAGCAGTCCTGTTGTCTGCTTTAAAAATTAGTCTGTACGACTCCCAAGGTCCTTTGCGACTTGACTTGTACACTGTCCCTTGTGCCACTATCTCCATTTGGTACTTGGGTACTACAAAGTCATGACTGCCAGCAGAGACCTTGCACAAGTCATTTCTTCTGCTGGAATATCTTTTCACAGTTATTACATAACTGGATATTCCTTATATTTCAAATTTTAACTAAAATATTTCTTCCCTGGGGACTCTTCCCTCATCATGTTATAATACTTTTCAATCTGATAATCAGATTTCTAAGATGATCCATTCTGATCCATTTCCCTGCTCATTACCTTCTCTGAGTGAAGATAGGATCTATGAATATAATGGGATATTACTGTCAGGATAAAGTTATGTCATATGACACAATGAGGTATCCAAAGTAAAGTTCCAATTCAGCTGACTGTATGAATTAATCCAAAGGACAGTTCTTCTGCATGGCTTGACCTAATCACCAAGAAAGACCTTTAAAAGAAGATGCTTTAGCTTATGTGGAAGAAGCAAAGATTGTATTTGAGAGGCAGGTGTGTGGAATTGGCAGGGACACAGCGTTGGAGGGCTGAGACTAGCTTTCACCAATACTAGCAAAGAAAGGAGGACCTTGGTCCTGCAACTCAGAGAACAGAATTCTGCATTCAGCATGACTGAGCCTGTGAGCACCCCTGAGCTGAAGCTGACTCCAGCCTGCTGAGACCTGAGCAGAGTCCAGCTAACTCGGCTGTGACTTCTGGCTCATTAAAACTAAGTTGATAAATTTATGCTGCTTTTGTCCACTAAGTTTCTGGTAATTTGTTAGGTAGAAATACAAAATGAACATACTCAGGGCCATCCTTATATTAACACTGCATTATTTTATTTTCACCATAATTTAAAGATTTTTGAAATGACCTAGTATATTTGATTGTTTACTTTATTATCTACCACTGGAATACAAGTTCCACTAAAAAGAAATTTTGGTCTTCATTCTGCAAGTTTGTACTGGCTGTTTGAGAGGGAGAATGGAAAGAGTTTTAAATCTGTTTTTACTTTCCTGTAAAAATGGAGGAATAATATATACTGTATCATATGAAAGTTTTTCAGTGAGACGAAATAATACTTTTTGGTATTCATCAATTTGCTAAGCAATTAAAAATAAAGAAAAGACTCAAAATTCTTCAAAATGAAAGAAACACTGAGCCAAAATTTCACATGGATCAGAGGAATGCAGCTCTGTTATTTTTCAAATAATGCAATTGTTTATGAAAGCCACATAGTATTGCATTGCAGAATTTTATTTTGCATAATAAAAAATCTTTTGGACCTCACCCTCTGTGGTTATTGTGACCACATGTGGTCCGGTGCCACAGCATTCCTCCTTCTGTGCTTCCCCCAAAGCAATGCCCACAGTCAAGGCTTCCAGTGGATCTGTCTGCTTTGTAAATGTTTGCTTTTGTTATCCGGAAAAGTAATCAACAACTGCTGTGCCATAGAGCAAGGGGGAAAACTGAACTACAGGTTAGCCTTTACTTTCTCTAAAATAACAAAAGATGTTTATTGTTTTACCTTCTAAATAATCAGTTTGTTGGCTAAAGAGTTTCCTAGTATTGAGAGAGGAGACCCATTATGTTTATGAAAAAGTATTGCAACTTTCAACCTGTACACTTTTCATGCTGATAATTGTAAAGTGAGTTATAAAATTACATTAGATAAAAATGTTCTGAATTCAGCAAGCCAAAGTTTTTGGTGATAACCTTAGAACTCAAATTCTTCATTTAAATTATTTTTGATAAAACCATCTGACTCTCTGCCCAGATTTTCAAATTGGCATATAGCCTCAGACAAATGTGTAGAAATATTAGTCAGTATCTTTTTCACACCAGATAAAATATTCTAGGTATCATCTTATCCAAAATAATATACCTTCCTAGATCCTTACTGGCACAAAAATTTAAAAACTTAATTAATTAATCAAGGTTTTGCTCAAGATTGGCTGTCTTACCACTAACAAAATGAGAGAAATAATATAATAAGCATATATTTGCAGTTTGTTCCCTGAAACAGATTTAGTTAATTTTGTGGGTAGGAAAACACAATGGGAAGGAAACTTGCAGATCAACCTGGGTTTCTGTTCAGACTCCATCTCTTATTAGAACAATCATTGAATAGAATTCCTTCAAATGTTAAATACAAATACATACAAGCTCTATATGAGGAAAAGTATTAATCTCTGATGAAAGAAATCTTACAAGAGCTAAATAAATGGAGGGGTATCTCACATTCATGGATTGAAAGACTGAATATTAATCAGATATCAAGTTTTCTAAATTTGATGTGATATTCAATGCAAGCCCAACAAAAATTTCAACACGTGATTTTTCAGGCATTGAAACTGACTATCACATATATGTAGGAGGCAAAATATTTGGAACAGCTAACAGAATATTGTAGGAGAATGATGGAGACCACTATGAAGTGACCCTGAGCAATTGATTTAGAATTAATCAACTGGCTTTCTGTGTTTACTTGTGAGTCTGTCCCTGGCCTAGGCCCCTTGTCTAGAGATGGGTAGGGGACTCATAACAAGTGAAGCGCTATGAATCTCTGGTCCCACCTGAGGCCTGTAGTGACCTGTGATGCTGTGATGCCTCAAAGGACAAGACAAGTCCACAGCTGAGGACACCTGGCTCCAACCCAATTAACTGAACAAAGAAATGATTTGGAAATTTGTTTAATAGAGTAAGTCCCTGACTTATGAATTATGGCAAATTCTAGAATTGTTAATAGTAGTAGAATTGTTAATAAATGTAATTAGAGCTATAGAAGGGCTAAAAGTTCTGTTCCTGGAGAATGTTCTTAAGTAGGATTTGTGACAGTCTGACAAAGTGAGTCTTATCCACCTTTGAAAACAAATATACAACATATATTTTTTGTACTTCCGGCAGCCCCTCCACATCTGCACTGCTGTTCTTGCTTCTGACAACCTGGGCTCTGACTGAGCACAGGATCGCCCAACACTGTGGCACTGTACAGAGCACACAGCAGTGCAGCTGTGACAGTGTACGGCAGACACAGGGGCTGTTACCATGATTTGTTTGCACCTATGAATGTTCATAATTATGAGATCAGTTCATATCTGTGAAAGCTCACAATAGGAATGTTCATAAATCAGGGACTTACTGTCCTAAACATATTCCTTCTATGCAAACCAGCAATCATGTTTCTAGGTATAGTTGAAAACATAGCCACACAAAATCTTGGACTCAAATGTTTATAGAAGTTTATGCACAATTGCCAAAATATAGAAGAAATAAGGTGACCTTTAGTAGGTGAAGGAATAAATAAATTCTGGTATGTACATTCAGATGACAAAGTATTATTTGATGGAAAACATAAATGAGCTATTTAGCCACAGGAAGAGATGGAGGAAACTTAGATGTATATAAATAAGTGAAAAAAATCAAGGAAATGAATACATTTCAAATTATTACAACTAAATGGTATCCTGGAAAAATAAAACTATGGAAATAATAAAAAGATCACAATCTTCACAAACCAGTATTTATTCCCAGATTAGAAATAAACACAAGGTTTCAAGTTAACAAAAAGCCACAGAGCTATGATTCAGTGTCAGTGACGTCAGTCTCTGGAGAGTGTCACAGTGGGATCGCTAACATCACTGACTATGATGGAGAAGAGGGGTCTTAGATAGCATATAATCTCGCTTGAGGTGTGAAGATGTATTCAAGTCCGTATGTGGAGATGTGGAAGTAGGGCTGGATGTTCCAGAGCAGCTGCCCTCAGGATGTGATGTTTATTCCGCAGGACACTAGGACTTTGAGGAAGGTCACTAATCCCATAGTGGTAAAACTAGGGAGTATTTACAAAGAAGGGCATAGCAGTGTACCAGAACATGACCACCAGCACGGAAACAGTCATGAATACACACTCGGTTACTCTGAAGGCAGTCTGTGAGAACATCAGCTAGATGACTCCCAAAGAAATGAATGATGCTGAAAGAACTATAGTGAGCCTTGAAAACTGATTATTGAACTGAGGAGATAAATAATATATGAAAGGTCATTTAAAAAATCTGTCATAGGTGTCATGGAAAATGCAGATTTATGGTTAATAGGATTCTAGCAGAGAACATTTTAGAAAATCTGTGTTGTGCTATCAGAGCTATACTGTATTTTGTTCATGTGTCCTTAGACTTTCCATGCCATCTATCATGAATAAACTTCATCTCGTGTAAAATGGAAATATTTTCTTGTCTAATTCAACTACTTATTGTTAAAGAAGAGAAATAAGGTAGGTCCTAGGAAGGTGTTTTATAAATGGTCGTGGTGATAATATTGATGGTAGTGATAATTGCTCAGCAATTCAAACCAACAGAGCCCAGTAAATTAAGAGCATTTATCTTTAGTAACTGCCTTTCCCCTAGACTCGGGGCCTGTATGAATGTCAGCATTTGGAGCTGACTCTGTCCAGCAGGTGTTTACTTAGCTCTTAGTCAAGTTTCACCCACAAGAGCCAACGCACTGCCCTGGATGGTGCTTCCACTTCTAACCCAGCACGGCCTCTGCATACTTCTGCAGAAGCTTGAATGAGAGGGCTTGAATCCACACTTACAGGTTAGACTTGATAAGACGGGCCAGACAGGTCCTTTGGTGGAATCTGTGAGTTTTTGTCCACCTAAGTAGGTAGAGTAACTGGTTAAAGGGTGACCTAAAACATATCAGTACCTCATGTCCAGCAGGTAACATTCTGACCTTCTGAAGTGATGTACTCTAATAAAATGAAAATTTACTGTTTCGGTGTAAGTATTCATTCTAACAGAGGCAGGATGTATCACTGTCCAGTTGCAGACCTTAAGAGTTCATGATGATCATTTGTTTCTCTTCTTAAAAGTAACAGAAACCTTTAGTGAAGAGAAGAAAATTGAAATAAAAGGATGTTAGCTTTTAAAGAATATAATTATATTGCAAAAGAGAAATTTTGTGGAGAAAAGATACTTAAATCAAAATGCTATCATTTTAATTCACAGATTCAGTAAATTTTAAATAACTGAGTATTAGAATTATTTTAGTATACAAGGATATGAATGTCTACAATTTTAAAATAAATTGTTTTATTTATGAGGATCAAATGAGATAGTGCGTTATATTTGACTTCTACAAAATGTTTGCCTTATCCAAGATAATTTACTTTCTTTTCCAAAGTCTCAAAAATTGACTTTGTTGGCATAAAATGATTTTAATATGTAATTAATTTACTGGGTTTATACTTCTAATAAAATGTTTTATCATATTTTTGTATATATTTTCATTACTATCCTTTATTAAAGGTTTACTGTCTACTAAAAGTCTGTATACTAGAACACTGTTGTTCTTACACGTCTAGACCATAAGAACAGTATATAAAAAGAGTAGTACAAAAAACGGTACATAAAAAGAGATATTCTGAACCTGTAGTGTTAGGGTATCCCATAATCCCAAATACTCAGGAGGCTGAGACAAGAGGATGGGCGGGAGGCCAATCTGGGATACACAGCGAGTTTGAGGTTGAACTGCATCACATACCAAGATCCTGTCTCATAATGACAGCAAAAGGAAATGCATTTGGAATATAAGTTTTAATCTGACTATCAGAAGGACAATGGCTAAGCTAACCTTTTCAGTCCTACCTTGGTTATTTAGTGGAAGTTGTGGTGCTCTTCTGGTATGACATATTTCCACTACCTGTAAAGGCTGACAGCATTATAAACTGGTTTTTAAATCTGAAAAAGACTTGAGAAATAATTTTGAGTAACCTTATAATTGATAAAGAAACCAGAGTTTCATATTTACAAACATTTTCAATTGTCTAAGCTATAAGATAGAAAACAATGTGTAGAATAATATGTAATTATATATAAATAATCATAGGGAGAGACAGAGACAGATCAACACTAGTCTGAAGTCATTAAGTCTTAAAATACTGGGAATATGGAGACAGTAGTGATTTTAACCTCACACAGAGAAAAGTGATCACACAGTGTATAAAACAGTAACGTCTGCCAACATCTGTGCTACCTTTTACTTGGTGATGTGTGTCTTTTCTCTGATTTGTACTTCCCTGAAGATGTGTGAGATTACTATTATTATTAAACTCAATTTAAAAACATCAAAGTGAAATTTGTAAAAGTTTATTTAATCTTTATGATATGACAGCCAGTGCTTTTCCTAAAATACATACATGTGTTAACTCATTTCGTCTTTACAAAGATCTATACTATGCTTTAATATTTGAAAGTACTAAATTTTAGAAAAATAAGTTTATTTTAATGTTACATAACTACATGCCTTATTCTAAATTTCTTCTTTTCCTTCTTTCCTCTTACAGGGAAATAAGGAAAGGCAATAGCAGAACCAGTCCTTGTGAAGCCAAAAATGCAAGCTATTCTGAGGATGGCATGGATCCTGCAGAAGCCTGAGGACTTGTACAATTTTGTTATAGTTTGAGCATGGATGTCACCCCAACCCAAAGTCTCATGCAATCATGCAGCCAGGCTTTTAGAATTTGTGATTAATTCATGGTCCAATGTTGGGACTATGGGTGTGAGTGCTAAAAGGGACAGAAAGTCTTCCTTCCTCACTCACTCCCCTTTTGCTCTTGTTTTTGCTGTTTTCCACTGCCATGAACTGTTGTCCTCTGCCATGCCATTCTGCCTTGGACCCAGAAGATTATGGACTGAAACCTCCACAAACTGTGAGCTAAATAAACCTTCCCTTCTTTAATTTTGGGTGTTAGTATTTTTTCTCAGCAATGAGAGAAGAATAACCAATACAAGTTTTGTGGAGTGAAAAAAATTACCCATGTTTGACCAACCATGCTTCCTATTTAGAGTTGTTAAATCTCAAGGAAATAATTTTTATTTTTATTTTACTTCAACCATTGTATTTAGGGGTGAATTTATCATAGGATTTTGCTTAAAACAAATCTTAGAGATATTATGCTCTAACAAATATACCATCTGGGAAGTGGCTTCTAGCCAGTATTTTGAAGACAGCTAAAAAGGCCTTAAAACAGAATTGAACCAAAGCCTCAGATGAAGGGAAGTCCTCACAATCAGCATTATGGGCTTGTCATGAAACAGAAAGACTTGTCATTCCGCAGTGAAGAGCTGTACACACTGCTGATGGCATCACTTTTCACCATCTCACTCAGGACTGCAGGTCTAAGTTTGTCTTCACACAAGAACATATCCATCTTGGGAAGAGTTAACATGGACAAAGATCATTTTAATGTTTTAAAGTATCATTTTTTGAATTTACAACAAGACATCATTGTTACACAATCAGATATTTAAGTTCATACTTTCTGCATGTAGTTCAAATAGCAAGATGCCAAATTATAATCAGAAGCTACTGCACAGTTTTATGAGAACTGGATAAACTCAAAGTCTGTAAAAATCAGCCCCTTGAGCCTCTATAAGCAGATGTGCATGGGAAGCCAAATCCTAGGCCAAGGTTGCATCACAGATGTGGAATCGCATGCAGGGAGTCTGCTGATTCATATGTCAGATGGGGCGGCTGCCTTGGGAGTGGAGCTTTTGTTAAGGGAGGACATACCCTGTGATGCAGTTCTCCCTAAGATTAGTGTCACAATGAAAAGACATCTATCTACATCTCCAGATTCAGAATGACTTTATTGTGTGGATCAGAAAAATCTGTCAAAGACCAAGGATCCCCTACTGGTACAGAATGATTGTTTGTACCAAGTGTTTTTGTTTTCCTTTACCATAAGTCATCTTCTGATCCAGTTATTTTGTTTTTATCTGCTACATTGATTTGAACTGACTTGTCATGTCTTTATTCCAGTGGGAAAAATTGGTTTATTGCTGCCCTTGAAAGGAAATCTTGTTTCAATTATTTCATTTTCAAAGACAATGACTAAAACTCCCAGGTACTAACAAAGGAAGAAACTTTTGCAAAGGTTCAACTTTTAGGAAAATATTAAAATTAATATGTAGCTTGCTAGAATTTATCCTACTGTGAAGTCATCCTATCACTAAGTAACTTCTTTTCCTTTTAGCTTTATTAAGGCATTTAAACATGTTTTACTTCATAGTTTTGTAAATTTTATATCTTCATTGCTCATATTTCAGATTTCAAGTATCTTAGTGGAAGTAGCTATTTGTGATTCACATTGTGGTCCCTTCAACTTATAGGATAATACTTCCAAAGATAGATTTAAACAATGTTTTAATAATTGATTCAGATAAAAAAAAAAGTTAATGAGCACACTTGAGACAAAAGTGTTTTAAATTCTTTGTGTCTGTATCCCCTGTAAGTAGATCTTGGTTAATATGATGACAAAATTTCATAGTCAATTCACTGCCTTTTACAAAGAACACTTTCACTATTGTACACGATATCATTGTATGCTAATAGAGCATTCATACTAATGACTCACAGTGAGCAGTTAACGTATGTGTTGCCAAAGCTACTTTCCCTAAGTGTTTTGAGGGAATAGAATTTGTGTTCCCTTTCTTGGCCAAAGAAATGAAAGAAAAGATAGAAGTTGCTAAAGGTCCTTTTGCTTGTTTACTATACTCAAGATTTGTAGCCAACCAGCACATGTCAAGACCTAAGCTCTGAAATAACTGCTAGGCAGCTCTCTTCTATATATGGGTTTTCATAAATAATCTAGTGGAATCTCTTTACTTATATATATATGACATTGTGAGCTGCTGAGAGATGACATTTTGTAAGCGTGGTTTAATGCTGTGTCTGGGCAGAAGTATCACTTTTCTAGCTTTTTATCATATCCTCCTCTCTGCCCTGTCCGCTCTTTCTTACTCTGTAGAACACTGCTGGAATGGCTCTCCTTGAATACAGAGCAGTTACCTCCACCTTAGCTAACCCTGGCCCTGTGTACGGCTAAGCGACAGCTATGTCCTGGCCTGCGTCTCCCTTTAAGTGGTTTAGCCCAGCGGGATGGTGGAGCCAGTGCTCCAGGACTGTCAACTGGGTTCCAGCCTAGAGATAAGATGCTATGACCCCCCAGGGCAGAAAAGGCTTGCACATCAGAACTGAAGCACTGCCCCCGAACGTTAGATGCAGATTGATCTTTCTGCATAGCCTTCTCTCTGCATGCTGCAGAGGCGCTTTCTGGCCTCCTAGTCCAGTTCACAGCACTCACGTAATTCCCACCGTTCTCTCTGTCACTCATTCTCAAGCCACTTCCTTCTTCATAATCAATAAATTCTGGGTTAGACCCTGAGTTGAGGCCTTTTGTTCTGTGCATCCTCATCTGGACTGGACTTAGGACACCTTGGCTGTCCATAACTGTAAATATGTCTTCATGTCTTTGTTCTCACTGTGAGTTGCACTGGAGGTGGTAGAGTGGAATTAACTTGTCAAAATTCCAATACTGTGTCTATGAGATTGCGAATATAAATATTCTGGACCACAATGAGGATGGGAAAAGGGCTTCAATATTACTCTGCTTTCTTTTTTGCTAAATTTCAGCATCCTCTGTGACTTAAATCTCCATCTCTAATACGTAGTCTGGCTTGGCTTTGCTCCTGTCCTCTCTGTATGGTTCCTTCTCAATTTCGCTGTCTCCATATTTGTTTAATTCTTGCTGCACAGAAGCATTCACCTCCCACACTCACATACCAGACATGCGTGCACGCACACGCACATATGTACCCTCGCCGCATTTCTCTCTGAAGGCTTTGGTCCAAGCTCGTCAGAAACTTTTATTACTCAGAAAACGTTTCCTAATCTCAACTGTCTCATGAACTCATCTTCTTTTCTACTGCACTCACTTCAGTACAGTGTTACTGACTACCTAGAAGTAAAGCTCTCTGGCAGTCTTCACAGACTTGTGAATTATTGAATCATGATTTTCTGTAATACTTCAATACAAATAAATTGAGCTTTCACTTTGCACATGGATGTCCCTAATATTCTAGACAGTCTATAGAGTAACAGGACATAATTTTCATTGACTACTCTGTGTCCAAATCCCTATAATTGTATGTAAGTTACCTACATTTTGCTGCATAAGCATTCTCATTTGTTTACCTCCATGGTTTTTCTAGAAAATGAACCTCATTCTTTCATGGAACACAACACATGTTGATGTGACTCAGGTTTTGCCAAATTAAGGGTAGTGTAGCAGTGGTAACAGAGAGAAGACACTTTCCCCCTTGTAGCACAGCAAGTTAAAAATCTCATGTGCCCCATCTCTCAGTCGCCAATCTGCTCCATGCTTCTTCCATTTATTTCATCTTCACTAACCCTTTTGCTCTCCTCTTTTCCTTCCTTCTCCTGTTCTGTCTTTGTCCAGTGCTTCCTCATGGCAAGACCACTATAAATATCGAGGGAGCGTTATGAAAATTCCAGTGACTGTGCTCTACCCAAGCAATAAAACCAGAAGTTCTATACAAGGCTGTGAGTGTGTGTGTGTGTGTGTGTGTGTGTGTGTTTAAGATTTACCTAAATTATTCTACTATATAGCCAGATTCAGGAACAATTTAATAATAGCTTATTCTGAAGATGTATCTTACTGGAACAAGAAAAGTCACTGAGATATTCCTCTCTACTAGAAAAAAAACCCACTCCTTTCTCCTGACTTTAGTAGAGAACAATCTTTCCTCTTCTCCATTAGGCTAATTTATTGTTTAGTTTCTGTTTTCTTTACTAGATCCTAATCTTCCAGAGAGCAAGACTAGGGAAGCTGTCCATTCATTATTGTGTCTCAGTGAACAATAACAGCAACATAGTACCTGAGGGATATTAGTCACCCAATGAACGTTTTGCAATGAATTCATGAACTCAGAGTGTCAGAGAATATTGTATTTATTTAAAAATTGTATGTAAAGAATAAAGAAAAATAGATATACTTTTATATTAGTACTGACATTTTTATTACCTAAAACATTCCCATAGTTACTCATGAATATAAATTCACATTATGAGTTACTTTGATTTTCTGAACATTGTTATACTTGGTCATTAGACTTAATTGCAGGAAAAGAATCTGAGAGGAAATAAACTGTTGTTAACCTTTGAGTCTTTAAAAACTGACTTGGTGTGGTTGGAATAAGACAAAGAATTTCAGACAGTGGGAGATATTATCAAATATATTTTCCCAGTAGAAACAGACAAATAGATTTGGAAACTTAACCAGGAAGACTCAAGCAAAGATTTGCTGTCATACAAGAACTGGGAGAAAAGGACATGGGTAATCCTTATCTGATATTTATGGTGGTTGTCCTTAAAAGGAAGAAAAAGAGTGGGACTTTTCCACAGCTGAGTTCCAGATGTATCCAGAGGAATACATTTCACTCTTACTAATGTCTACCACTCCCGAGAGCTTCACTTATTATCACAGAATAGGCCTTGTAAATTCATGACACTGCAAGCAACAACTCTCTTAGGTCTTGGCCTATTATGCCAGTCTGATCTCTGCTTCTTAGTGGATAATAAAACAATAAGAACAGCTATATAACAAGCACCTACTGCTTGATGTGTCTTCATCTATATTATCTATTATGGTCATATAGAAAACCTAGACATAGTCATTACTATCTGCATTTTGCAGATGGAGAAACCAGACTAGACCAGAAAATACCTCCTAAATACAGTTCAGAGGATTAAACCAAGCATTTTCTGGCCGCAGTGTTGTCTACCAAAACCTAGAAGAAAACTTAAATGATGATGGTCAAGATTAAATGTGAGCATGCTACTATCAATATTTCTTTCTAATTCTTGGGTTTAGGATCTACATAATGTCCAGGAATCAGTGCCGTTTAGATCAGGACCATCCAATTGCTGACCTACCAAGAGCTGGTATAGATAAATGAATCGTCAGTCTGATCTTTGCAAAGTCAAAGCATGCAATTTAACAGCAACATCTCCCTAGTCTCATTAGTCTTAGCACTACAGCTGATAGATATGTAAATTAGAAAAAAAAGTGTCTTTTTTGCCTTGTCTAATTTAGTTAGTCTATTTCATGTTAATTTAGAGACTTCGTAGTTAAAAAAAAAATTAATCTTGTTCAGCCAAAACCATGTTTTCTACCCTACTATCCAAGAAAGTTTTAGACATAAGAAGCAGGGAAATGGCCAATTTAAACCTTCTTCCAGATGCTTGGGCTTTGAGATAGCCAGAGCAATTTGCCAGCTGGAATCAAGCTGGATTTGAGAAACATTAATTTCTCCCATGAAACTTGAATAAGTCATCACTATAGCCTTCAAGGCAAAATCTCTGATAGAAATCTAGTCCCAAAACTCTAGAGAAAATAATGCTGCTCCTAAAGGAAGGATATAGTACACTAAAGGCCTTATTTCTCAAAAAAAAAAAGAAAGAAAGAAAGAAAAAGAAAAGTGATTCGAAAGGGTGACCAGCGAGGCATAGAAAATGCCTCATGGGGGTAGGATGATTCTCTAGCTATTACTGCACTAGATAATCATGACATTATTTTCATCCTGTAGCTGCAGTTCTAAAATGGAACTGTTTGCTTAGCTGCCCGTAAACCTCTACTTCCCCAGAACATTTTTGCTTCTTACCTGCTTGATTAGGGCCTCGTCCTTAGAGGTGTTTTCTAGGTTAAAGTAGGAGCGGAAGTACTAATACCCTGAGCTAAGGTCTCAAGCTCTGATATCAGTTCTGCTCTTTCTCTGAGATGTGCTATACATTTGTACTTCATGTTTGGCAGCCAGATCTTTGTTTTTCCCATGTATTTGAATTTTTATTTGGGAAACTTCTTAGGGTACCATATCTCTAAAATTCACATTTAGTTTTGTTATTTTCAAGCCAGTTATGAGGAACTCAGCCTAACTCCTGAGGTAGCTTTACCATGATCCCTACTCGCTGCCTGCACTCTGGACATGGACTTGCTCTGGATGCCCAGCTCCTTAGTTAGTCTTTCTGCACACCTCCCCCATCTCTGCCTCACAAGAAGTGCTCCGACAGTACCATCCTGTCACCAGCCCTTCGCCTTGGAGTTAAAGTGAATGGACCGCATCTCTCCTAAAATGTGTGGCTGCCTGCTTCCCTATAGCGTCTCTCGCAGAAGCTTGCTCTTTGCCCCCTCCTACTGCATCACTAAACTGGAGCAGACAAATGACACACAAGACCCCATGCTGCCTACTGCTCATTACGCAGACCGATATTCCGCCGTGTATGGAGTTGCATAATCCCATGGGCTGGCACGTTCTCTTTCAGGAACAATTCCTTTTCCTGGAAATAATCACAACCAGAAGCATTAAATTTTGCAACACTCTGAGAAACCAGTTGACTTATTTCATGAGAGTGAGGAGAATATCAAATATCATTCCTGGAGTCAGCTTCTCTTAGAACAAAAAAATCTCTATTTGTGCCATCTTTAACACAGCAATTACTGCCTCCATATTTGAAAAAAAATACTCTTATATTGCTTCATACATTTAAGTACAGTGCCTAAATTTCTTCAAACTGTGAAGACATCTGACCAATTAAAATGGTTATCTCTTTTTTGGGGGGAGAGTGTTTAAAATTAGAATAGGTTCTTATCTGGGATCTTTAGCACAAAGGGACAATTCTAAACCCCCTCTTTTTTTGGTGGTACTTGGACTTGAATTCAGGGCCTTGTACTTGCTAGGCAAGCTCACCACTGAGTCACATCTGCAGTCCACCAAGCCCAAATCTTGACTACACACCAAATCCTGTATATCTGGGTTAATTTGCAGATTTTCATTTTAGCTCATGAAATCCTATTTTGCAAATAATATTTGATATTAAAATAATACAATTATAAATAACTATATCTATAGTACATGTGTGTACATGTATTTGTGAAGTCATGTGATGCTTTCAAAGTGCATATTAATATAAAATTTCACAGATAGACTCAAACATACCTGAAAATTGAATATTATCTTCATTCACATGAATATAAAAGCAAGAAAGTCTAGTGACTTGACTGAGATTTCCAGAACATAGAAAACTGAATGTGCAAGTGTGCGTTCCAATGCTCCATTCTTTCTGCTATTTCCTGACACCACCTGTCAAACTGTGCCATAGCTGCCACCCGCTCTACTCCATCAGAATGTAATAGCAATGCTTGAAGTGCCTGCGACAGAGGGTGCTGCGCCAAAGTCTCAACAAGCATCTGTCTGACTAGGGGTAATGTTTTACCTTTTTTCTGTCATTGAGAAAAAAACTCTGCTTTCTAGAACATGGCAAGAGGTTTCTCTTACTTTCCTTTAGCTGGATCAGAAGAGGAAATAGCAGAACCATCAATTGTCTGTCCTTGACATCACAGATATGACATCACAGATATGTGATTCCGTGTATATTTGTGTATTGAGCCATGTAAGCAAAGAAGTAGTGACATATCTTACATGTCAAACAGTGAGATGGAACTGAGAGCACAAAGGTAAGAAGCACAAACTCTTTCTCTGAAGTTGCTCAGTTTAGTGGTGAAAGCTGGCTATTTTGGAGGGTTATTAGTCAACATTTGTGTAACATTATGAATGTGCTCATCGTGGGTAGTTGATACATGTACACGACACGCCATTTTTTTTCACTAGTATGTGCTTGCTGAACCAAGGTTCTGTGTGTAGTTGATACATGGGTAAAACAGTCTTATTTTCCCTTTTCATCCGTTTTGCCTCCTCTCCCTTCCTCTGGCGTCTCTCTGTATCTCTGCATTCCCTATCTATTTGAGAAAGATGTATCTCCCAACTTCCTATTATCTATTTTTATCTGTTTATTTATAATTTGGATTTCTCATATAAAACAAGAAACGAGGTACTAAGCACATGTGTCTGATTCATTTTGCTTAACATTATGGTCTCAAGGTGCATCTACTTTCCTACAAATGACTACAATTGATCATTATTTATTAAAATAGTTCTCCATTGTGTCTGATCTCAGTTCTCTTTATCTTTTCATCTGTTTATGCGCATGTAGGCCACTTCCAAGATTTAACGCTTAGGAATTGTGCTGTTATAAACATGCGTATCATGCATCTGCAAGACGATGTCTTTTACTCTTTCAGAAGATGCCTTCAAGGGGAATAACTGGGTCAAATGGAATTTCTATTTTTAGTTTTTGAGAGATCTCCATAGTGATTGTACTCATTTGGATTTCCACAAACAATATAGAAGTTCCTTTTTCCAAGCAGTCTTATCAATATTTTCTATTATGTTATTTCTTGGTGATATCCACTCTTTCTGCAGAAATATAGGATCTCAGTGTTGTGTTAATAATTGTCACTTCTCTAAGTGACCAGTGATGCTGAACATCTTTTCATGCATTTTTATCCGTTTGTACTCTTTTCTTCTGAAAAGTCTGTTCAATTCAACTGCTAGTTTTTTTATTTGGTTGTTTTCTATTTTTGATTTGAGATTTTTTTTGTATATTCTAGTTATTAATCCACTGCTGGAGATGTAGCTAGCAGCACTGTTTTTCCATTCTGTAGGTTTTCTCTTCATTCTGTTGTTTGATTCTGTTGTGCAGAAGCTTTTAATTAGATATAATCCCTTTCATTGATTTTTAATGTTATGTGTAATTGGTATCCTGTTCAGACAGTCCTTGTCTGTGAGTAAATCTTCAAGAGTTTTACCTATTTTACCCTTCAGAAGTCTGTTTCTGTCTTTAACATTTAGAACTTTGATCCGTTTGATTTCACTACAGAAGGTGATGAGAGATACGGGTCCAGCTTCAATGTTCTGCATGCGGGTAGCCAGGTGTCCCAGCACTACTGGCTGAAGAGGCTACCTGTTTTCTGCCTTATGTTTTTGGCCCCTTTGTCAAAGATCAGGTAGCAGAATATCCCTGGTGCCACTCTATCAAGCAGGAGGAAGCTGAGGCAGATGCTCTCCAGCTGCTTAGGGGAATCCAGGACATTTACTCTCTGGAACTTCTGCCCTGATCCTACTAAATGTAGATGCAAATCTAGCTTGCAGGGGAACCCTATACAGGCCACCTCTGAGGTGGACCATTTGATAGGACTGGGATCATTTTTCCTTTTACAAAATGTGAAACAGCCTGTTCTGTCTGGGAGGCAGCAGTGGGGACCCCCTGGAAGGGCTGTGAATTTTCAGTCATTAGGGTTTCCCTGAGTGTCAGCGTGTTGTCTCCTTCAGTGAGCCTGCCTCTGTGGTAAATCTGAAACATACCCACATTATATCGCCCGTGGGGGGTCCTATGGCCTGCTGAGAGGGTTTGCTTTTAAAAGCTGGGGTACCCTAATTGCAGTCAGCAGACTTCCTTTGAATGCCTAAGGGGCTTGGGGGAGCAGTGTGGTTGTTATTTGTCCTCTCTGGAACAGACAGATCAGGGAATGAGGTCTACCTTCCAAGGCTTCCATCTCTTTTGTTGCTCCAGATTGCAAGTGACATCCTTGTGTGGGATGCACTAAGACCCTCTGTGTCCCAGTATCAGCCAGAAGCCTGCTCAGTGTACACTCCGGCAGTTCTCGTTATGAGAAATAATAGACAACATGTTTCCCTAAGGTTTGTTATCTTTTCTCACTCAGCCAATGTGTCTGCTGGGCATTTGGGGGGGCCCTGTTTTGGCGCAATACTGTGGAAAGCAAAATTGTGGAGTGGCATTTGTTATGAGATTCCAGCTGCAACTCTGACATCTGCTGAGTGTTCCGTAACTTTCTTTGAACATAATTAAATACAATCACCAGTCTCCCCCTCAGCTTCCCACTATAAAGCTTGTACAAAAAGAGGGGAATCTGACATGAAACCTACGTGAAATATTCGGAACAATGGAGCCCATTCAGCCTGAATTCATCAACCATTTCTGCTGTAGAAATCATTGAATCATTATTTTCCTCAATGCTCCTCTGCTGTTCTTTCCTTGCTTCTTTCTGAGAGTCTCTCTGTTCTCTG